>APFE030526394.1:20793-72426 GCA_000404065.3 Pinus taeda
TCCTTTCGAACTACAACTCTAGATCACCCCATCTCCCTCCTGGAGATGCTTGGGCTGTCATGGCAAACTCCTCCTCCTCGATCCTCGCAGCTGCAACCTTCGGATCATGCTTCTCATCTTTGTCCTTCTTCCTGAGAGGACATTGTGTTGTGTAGTCACTGAATTCACCACACCTAAAGCAAATGATCTTTGAAACATCTTTCTTCTTCTTCCGCTGCTCCTACTGCCCCTTGGATGTGAAGGTTGCATTCTCTTCCTTCTCCTTGGGCTTCGACCCACTGTTGCTGCTTCCGTCAAGTTTACACTTGACCAAGTCTCTCCTCAGCTCCGCTTGCTTCAGATTTTCCCACATTCCATCCCAGTCAGGCAAAGTCGCCTTGCCTAGAATGCTCTGGACAAAAACTTGCCACTCCTCAAAAACTGAATTCAAGGCCAGTCTTACCATCTTGGAACCTTGAAGTGTTGACCCCACTACTGCCAGCTCGTCTCGGGTCTCCTGAAGCTTAGAAAGGAACAGATCAATGTGTTCCCCCTTCTGCATCTGCATAGATCTCATCTTCTGCTCCAAGTACATCTTTCGTTGCTCGGAAGATCCCTGATATAGCATCGACAAAGCATCCCACATCTCCTTGGCAATGTGTCTGTCAGCGATGTGACAGACTATATGATCCTTCACTCCATCGAGGATCACTCTCTTGGTCTTCACCATTTCAACCTTGTACTTCTTAGTGGTTCTAGATCCACGGGCTCATCTACCACATTGTCGATGTAGATCTTGAGAAAATGCTCATCCAGAAGGCACAACATCCCTGCCTTCCAGATCACATAGTTGGATGCCCCATCCAACCGATCCTGATCTCTCAATCCACTCGCTGCCATCTCTACCAATAGAAAAAGTCAAATGACCTCTTCTCTCCTGCTGCTGCTCAGTAAATGAGAATTCAAATTCCCTGGCTAGGAATTCTCTGAGGAAGAAATTCCCTCAAGTGTCTCTCTTCTTCCTTTTGACGTCTTTCTGCACAGCAACTGCCTGAAGAAAACTACGTCCCACCAGAACCCCTCTTCGTTGAAGCTTCTGTTGCGCTGCTCCCTCTGCCGCTGACAAATTTCGATCTGGAAATCCTACCTCTCTGTCAACTCACTCAGAGAGAGATTTACCACGAAAATCTTGCCCTCCTGGCCTGAACTACGCAATCCCTCTGGAAATTCGATTTGTTGCCTATGCAGCACTTCGACTTCCCTTCTTCCTTCAGCACTAGGCTCTTCCGGCACTGCTCTCTTGTTTCACCTACAGCTCTGATACCATGTGAAAATTTGGATGCCCAAATTTCTACTATAGCAACTGATTATGTTTCTTCTATTTGTTAATTATTAAACAAAATTATTTACTGTTTCATAGAGTAAACATCGAAATTAATACGTTCCAGCCTTCACCATTTAAATAAAATGTGGAAACAAGAAACTAAACAAGAAATAAATACACAACACATCTACACAGTTATTTTTGGACAAATGTCCCCGGAAAAACCCAGTGTGGGAAAACTGGTGCAGCGGCTAAGGGTTTTATTATTATGCAGTGGTAATTCTGAATTTCTAAATATAATCTTTGGATGCCCTTCTGGCTATCCAGTACACAAAATATCACTGATAGAGAGATAAGTGAGATTACCTCACACTATCACTGGAGATCTGACTAATCCAGCCACTAAATGAATGGCCCCTGGCTACCTTTGTGTTGCCTCTACGCAATCACTACGTCGCCTCTGCGCAGTCACTGCATCAGCCCAGCGTCTCAGCCTCTAGGGACTGCGTCACCCCTTCTGCTGATCGATTTGCTGCCCATGAACTTTGATTTTCACCTCCCAGTCTCACACCTCGGCTTTTGGCCTCTGAAATCGATTCCTCGAGCAAATTTTCGGACCTCCTCAAGGCTCTGTGTGGCCCTGCGTCAACCTCTTCTATCTCTGTGTTGCCTCTCCCGAATCTCTCTTTGTCTCCTCTGTTGAGTATTCCCGAATCAGGGGAAATCTCCAACCGGAACTATCCCTGCCCCTCACTGCAAAAGCTCACTTCGAATTTCTCACCAGCAATTGCTCTGCTTCAGAAATTCGATCTTCTAAACTCTACTCGATGTGTCCACCAAGTGCCCCTCAAGCCTCTTCTTATATTTTCCTGTTGCACAACCAACGACCCAAATTAACTTCTAATCAATGGCTTGGATCATTTTGGCTTGACCACCCATAGTTTAAATTAATACCCATTAATTATTTTAATTTCCTAAGTTTAGACTTAGGGTCCTATTAAAAATAATTAATTATTTTAATAAAACTGTCTCTGGATGGAATTTCCCAAAACGATTTCTGGGTATTGGAGAATGCATGTGTCTAAGCCTCACTACAAATTTTGAGACTTGGAGAACATCTGATGCTACCAGAAATCAACAGGATCCACCAACTCACCCTCAAAAGCACTTAGCTTCCTCAAGTTGGTGATCATAGATGTAGACATATGCCTGCAATCCTCCATCCTCAGAATCTCAACTCCATACTCTTTGTGCCCAAGGAAAATCTCTCTTGGCTCCTATTGTTGAAGGAAAGGTAATTAGGTTCGATCTTCATAAATGTACCTTCGATATTTGTACTTATTCAAGAAAAGAAATATTATTTTTATAATATATGTCAATGAGTTTCTTGCTCATTGAAGTAGGTCCAGCACATGTCAAAGTGCTATAGGTGAGTCAAATAGTCAAAAGAAAAGATTGAAGACCTTAAGGGCATGTTACACCTTGTATGAATATGTATTAGGATCATAAGAAGTCCTCCAAGCAAAGTCACAAGCCTCCTCCAAGCAACGACATCCTCAAAGGAAGAAATCCAAAGCATAAAAGTCAAGTCGGCCTCAAGTCAGCGTAAAATAAGGAGCAGACTCCTATAAATAAGAGTCATTTCACCTCTCCAAGATAACGCAATTCATCTCTGAAATTAGCGCAGAAAACAAGGAAGGAAAAGGGTGATCAAGTGACAAGAAAGGGAGTGAGCCTCTAGTGCAGCGAGGAAGGGGAAGACAAGGTCGAAAGTTAGAAGGTTGTTCTTAGGATCAAACACGGCCACACATGCGAAGGAAGGAGGCCTCTCTGGGGCCCTAACTACAGCAATACTTCAGTTCAAGTCTTATCACTATTTGGGCTAGAAATTTAGGTCTACAAGGCCTCCCTCTAAAAGCGAAGGAGAGACCCTCACAAACGAAGGAATAAGGCCAAGGAAGAAAAGGATTGTTTCTAGGGCTAGAAACAGTCACACGTGCGGAAAAGAAGAGGACAAATCTGCAGTTGGTAAACAGTCCATGACACATCATTGTTTGGGTGAGAAATCAAGCCTACAAGGACACCCAAGCCTAGTGAAGTAGCCTATCTCTCTAGTGAAGGTAGAAGGACCCTAATTCACTAAGAATACCTTCCACACACAAGAAAACTAGGGCAGCAAAACAGCAGTACAGTCATAGAATCAAAGGAGGACAAAGTGTCGTAAGGAGGAAGCCTAAAGGACTTGACTTGTGCTTGGAGGATCTTCTTGTCAAGGGTCTAGGGTTTGGCATTGATCAATACAAGCTTCAATAAGAAAAATTCACTAAAGGGTTTTCCTCTCAAGGGAAGAGAGGTTTTGGCCCTAGCAGAGAGCCAATATCTTGTGTTCTTGTTTTTATGTTTTGGTAGCAATTTGATGAAGTACACACATATGCACTAATAAGAAGAAGAAGAAGAATAAGCTAATAAGGAAAAGTAAAAACACTCCACAAATTGTTATCAAGTAATGAAGAATCACACTACACTACTTTGCCCGAGATTCTTCAACACCTATCACACCTCCAATCCCAAGAAGTAATGCATCAAACCAATGTCCTTCATCTCAAACTCCGAAGCAAGGTCCTCCTTGCACATCCCAATGAGCCTCTTCAATCTCGTCAAGAAGAGATCATCAACATAGAGGACCAAGTTGAGCAATTCATTATTAACGAGTACAAAGCACAAGTTGGAGTCTGCCTCACTCTTGGTGAAGCCAAATCCAATCCTGGAGCACCATGCACAAGGTGCCTGCCTAAGTTCATATAAGCCCTTCTTCAATCTACATACATGAGGTTCCCTCCCATGAACTTCAAAGCCTTGAGGATACATATACATCGCTTCCCCAATGACCCCATTGAGGAAGGCAATCTTCACATCAATGATGAATCCTCCACTCAATCTCTCAAGCAATAGAAATGATTGCCCTGATAGATGCATATCTTGCGACAGGAGAAAATGTCTCTTCCTAGTCTACTCCCTCCTTTTGGGAGAACCCTCTCGCCACAAACCTCGCTTTGTAATTCTCAATCTCTCAAGCAATAGAAATAATTGACCTAATAGCTACATATCTGGCAACAGGAGCAACTATCTCCTCCTAGTCTACTCCCTCCTTTTGGGAGAACCCTCTCGCCACAAACCTCGCTTTGTACTTCTCAATCTCTCAAGCAATAGAAATGATTTCCCTGACAGATGCATATCTAGCGATAGTAGAAAATGTCTCCTCCTAGTCTACTCCCTCTTTTTGGGAGAACCCTCTCGCCACAAACCTCGCTTTGTACTTCTCGACACTGCCATCTGCAACATGCTTGATCCTGAAGATCCATCGAGAAGTGACCACTAACTTCCCTTCATGCCTCAATACAATCTCCCAAACATCATTCCTCATGATGGAACTATACTCTTCCACCATGACATCCCTCCAAACCTATTGGTCTGCTACCTCCTCAAAGTTAAAATGCTTAAACTCACTGATGTTGCTCGTCGAGGTCAAATAATTGGAAAATCTAGTTGGTGGGTCTACTCTCCTTAAAACTGTTGTTAGTAGCCTCAACATGCTCCTCAACATCTCTCAATGTCTACTCATCACTAGCCTCCTCCTGACAGAGCTCGAAGAAACATCTCACTCCTTTCAATCTGAAGTCTATGATCCTGTTGCTAGTGTTCTTGGTCCTCGCTCAACCTTCGGAGCCTCTCGCTCCTGATCCTCTATTATTGATGGATTTATCCCATGTGATCTCCTAAAGGCCCTACCCTCCTCAAATATGACATCCCTCCTGACCACTATCTGCCTCTATCCTGGAATGTAGACCCTATAGGCCTTTAAAGTCTCATTGTATCTAACAAAATTGTCTCTCTCTAATGAGGACTTCAATTTAGTCCTCTTCTTTGGAGGAATGTGGACATACACTAGACTACTAAAGATGTGAAGATGACTTACCTCCAGTTTCACTCCCGTAAAAGCCTCCTCATGAATCATGTCATCCACTTCCCTATGAGGACTCATGTTCTGCAAGTATACATCGTAATATGTATTACATGCCTTCGCTCACAAGAACATAGGAAGATCACGATCATGGCCTCGGTTGCTATGACTATCTCTTGTCTGTCCTCTTGGGCATTGTCATCTCTTTCTTGATGCAGATTGTAGGGCAATGTCATCTCTTTCTTGATTCCTGCTTCCTTACAAAACTCCTTAAACTCATTGGAGGTATACTTACCCCCATTGTTTGATCTCGAAACCTTGACATTCTTCCCAGTATGTTTCTCCACAAGAGCTTTGAACTCTTGAAACCAACAGAAGACCTCATTCTCTTAGCCTTCAGGATAGATTCCACTGACATAGTACCATAAATGTCATAATTCACCGAATCCAACACACCCTTGGACAAGGTTTCACTACTAGGAAATGTTGCCTTGGCCTGGTTTCCAAGCACACATCCCTTACACACACCATCATGTTCTATACTAAACTCCAAAAAACTAGTGATCACCTCCCATGATAGTGGTAGAGCCCTATTGTCTAGATGTCCCATCCTCCTGTGCCAAATCTCACTCTGGTTGTCACTATTATGTACTAGGGCTTTCACTGGTTGTCCTATCAACAGATACAAGTTTCTCTCTCCACTACCTATCACTCGCCTCACGCTATGATCAGCTCCTTTTGGCCAAACAGATGGCTCACATTTTATAAAACAGACCTCAAATCCTCTATCCTCCAAGGCCAAAACTAAGAGTAAATTCTTCTCCAACCTAAGTACATACATCACCTCCTTCACCTCCATAAGATTCCATGAGTCTACCTGGAACTGTACGTTGCCAGATGTCGTTCACTGAATGCCTGGTGTTGTCACCAAACTCCACAAGTAGATCTTTGTGCTCCTTGACCAAATTGGTGAAGATATCGCAAGATCTTTTCTTGTGAAGAGATGCCCCACTGTCCACAAATCACACCCATCTTGTAATGGTGCGAGAGAGAGAAAATTCCTTGAATTTTTCTACCAACTCATCCGTTTATGCATATGAATCTATTGTTGTTTCCCCCTTGCCTTTCTTCTTGTTTGGACATTGTCGAACATAAAGACTGAATTTATGACATGCAAAGCACTTGGCTTTACTCATATCTTTCTTCCCTTGTGAAGATGCTCCCCCATTCTAGTTTTTCTTGGATTCACCCTTGCCCTTCTTTGCTTTCCCAGCAAGAGCAAGGATCTCTTCATTTTCACCTTTGCGCATGTTGCTACACAAACTAGCATGCCTTGTAAATAGGCAAAAGCTAGAGGGTACAACAATACCTGGAGGCTGGGACAGAGGCCCACTATCACCACAGCTTAAGTCCCCTAATCTTCTCGGATTTTCACCGATGGGAGGAATCCCAGTAGCACTCAGTTTTGATAGATGAATATTTATGGTAGGTTTGAAATGAATATTTATGGTAGGTTTGAAGTGAGGGAAGGCGGCTCATTCAATGGAAAGGTTCAACAAAGGCTCAAGCTTTGGGAGAAGCTAATAAGACTTTCCACGAAAAACCCCTTGAAAGAAGGCTACACGAGAGCTAGGGTTGAAATATTTAGTGAGATATGAGTTCATCCAAGGTCAAGGTAGATAGGAGAACAGGGGATTAATGATCTAATCCAACGAGTACTAAAGCAAAAACCTTCAAAGAAATCCCCAACTTGAAGGATTAGCACCTAGGGTTCCCTCTTGATGTGATAGCTAGGGCGTCAAATTTTGTGGAGAATCCACCGTGAGAATTGCCTCAAATTTGGAGGAGAGCTAGAGGAAACATCGACATAGTAGGTTGTTCAAACGGTTTAGCAAGAGATCTTCTCCAATGCAAATCATAACAAGCCCTAGGGAGGCCTCGTTATCCTTAAAGGGACGAGGAAAAGAGGTGAAAAGGAGGTAAAATAAGTATGATTTATCAATTAAAGAGTGATCACCAAGGATTTAAGACCAGTGCCTAGCAATTGTGAGAACTAGAGTCAAAGGCAATTTTGATTGGCAACTCGTTCTTCAAGGAGACCTAGAAGGAATTTCGCTACCCTAAATGGAAGCAACAACAAAACAACTTCTAGATATTTACACTTCGTTGGCAATTATTAATGGAGCTTCAAGGATGCACGTGTAATGAATCCCCTAGGAACATTCATTCATTCGTTATCCATGAGTAACACATGCAAAAGTCTTAATAACTTCAATGTTTAAACAAAATTTCAGTAATTAGGGCGCATTAAAACCATGGGACAATATTCCATGCATTAGACATTAATCAAAATCAGAAATATAACATTTAAATAGCAATTACAAGACAACGAAGAATATATCCATCCATCATAATGCGAAAGATAAGCTCCAAGAGAGAGCAAAAATTTCCAAATATCAAAATGCATCCAAATTACTCCACAAATAGCAGGACAAAAAGCTCTAATGACCTAGCCAAAAGTGTCATCAATAGAATGAGACTAGGTTTAATATATTTATACATGAGTTATGAGTTCAAAAATGAAAAGACAAAGCCCCTCCAATGCCTAAAATGTGTAGTAACCCACCCATGGTTACAAGCCAACCATGATAGCTCAATAATAAAGTCGAATTAGCCCTCTTAAGCCCACGCAAGGCTGACATGGAGGCCTAGAGGAGTAGTGTTGAGGCCTCATTTACTAAGGATGAGAGTGAGGACCTCAAAATAATGAATAAGAGGAGGATGTCCTCCATATGTTGCAAAACATCTCCAAACCCCTGTTTGGGCTCTGTGGGCTCCAAATGGGTCTTGTTGCACACATTTTGTCAAAGTTCCAAGGAAGCAGAAGTACCAAATTTATTCAACAGGATCAGATCATCTATCAGCGATTCATATGTTATTGTAAACCCATTCTGCAAGATATGTAATGTAAATGATGCTATTAAGATCGTGAATGTATGTAACAACCTAGGTAAGCCTATTATTTTGGAGAGAATTTCATCCTAGGAGGTTTTTCGTCTCACTGATTCATTCGTGTTTCTAAACATGGATGGTCGGAAGAGTTTTTCCATCCAACCTCACCCCAAAGCTAGGATGGAATTCTTTCATCAAAGTCTTAGGTAAGTCCTAGTGTTTTAGTCGAGTTTTATGTAAAAGTGATTTGGAAATAATTTAAGCTAATTGGCTAAATTATTTTATTACAAATCACCTGGTCTATTAGCTCATAATGTGTCGCAGATTGGGTATGTTTTTTGAAGATCTAAGTCGAATGGGTATTCCCCCTTTGAGGCTTGAAATTGAAAATTTATGTAAAAAGTATTTTAATGCATAGTCCCTCATACTTAGACACCATGGTTAAAATATTAGAGGGTGGAAAAAATAACTGATCCCCTCAGGTGTCAATAAATTAAATTTTCTGGCAAAATTAAATTAAAATCCTAAGCCAAATATTTAATTAATTAGAGTCAAATTAAAATGTCTTAGGAAAATTAACTTCTCTAAGTGAAAAATTCATGGGTCTTAAAAGAGTTAAATGTTGGAGGTCCTCCACCAAGGGAATATTGGATATTTCAAAGTCAAAGTCAAATTTTCGAGAAAATTATCTCAAAATAATTAATTTTGAGCTAATTAAAATGGAATTAAATGATAAATTCAAAAATTCTTCAAAAATAAAAATTCAATGGCTAAAATTAAAAGATGATAAAGTATCTTTTGACGAACAAGATTATTTTGATAAGGATCAAGGAAACTAGCCGTTATTTTTCACTTGGAAGATTTATCTATAAATTAGAAAGTCATTTGAGTCTCTAGCCATGTGATTTTTGGCTAAGAAATTGTTGTTGAAGCATTTGTGTAAACTATTGTCTCGCTGGGAACTTTTTTTTTCTATAATAATAAAGAATTTGAGGTGCAACTCGAGGTGTCCATGTTCATTGACTTGTGGTATGTATTGACTACAGGTTTTCCTATGTTGTGCTAATACACAATTAGTTTGAGATGAATACATAGTGTTTGCAAGTACTTCAGTCCTTGGTCTCCAAGTTCACAAAGTTACAAACTATCGGTAAGGATTCATTTTACTTGGATCCTGAATATTTATGTGGTGGATTAAATCTTCGCAAAGGCTATAGTGTGCATGGGATTTCTGAAGCATTTTTAGCCATTTATCAAAGAAAATAGCCATTAAACATAGTTTTCTCAACAATTTTAATTTTTTAGAGCCCTTGTATATTTTGTAATTTTGTGAATGAATTTGTAAATTATTTTTGCTAACTTGGGTTTTGGGGTTTTAAGAATTTTTGTATATATTTGGGGTTTGGGTGTTTCATTTTCATTTTTGCAGGTTGAATCAAGAGATCAAGCTAAAGCAGAGCTAGATCTAGGCCCTTGAGGGTAAGATCTAGTTTCTAGAAAATTTTGCAAGGCTACCCACTGAAGATTTTGCAGCAAAATTTAGATCTGGAAGAGAAAAAAATTGAAGCAGGGGTTTCGCTTTTCAAGCCTCCCAGGCCTAGATCCAGTGCCTAGAGGGCCAACATCCTTCTTTTTGCCAGTGTCAGCGTCTTATGCCCCTTACATCATCTTTTCAGCCCTTTTAGGGTAGGTTGTAGCCTTTAGAGGCCTCAACCTCCCCTTCTAGGCCCAGCATTGCGACCTTAAGGCCTTAAAAGGCCTAGTCGTGGGCCCTAGGCCACATAGCTGCCCTTTCTTGACCCTATTGGCTGCCCTTTGGGCTGGTCATGGCCCTTCAGGGCCCTAAATTGCCCTAAAAACCCAAGTGTCCAGCGTTTGAGGCGCTCCTCCTCCAGTGTTAGCCCTTTTTCGGTCTCCTCTTGCCTCTTTGACCCCTGATCTGTCCTCCTTGCCTCCTCTTCCCTCAACACTAGTCTTTTTAGGCATAGCGTTGGCCCTTCTTAGCCTATTTTGCACTAGTTTGCCCTAGCTCCATCTCTGAAATTTTCAAGACTAATTCTTTGGTGGTTTTGCATGAGAAATTTGCTCAAAAACTTGAGTTTTCATGTGCAAGATCATTGGAGAAATTTTGGGCGGCCTTGAGCCTAGGGTTTGATCTCTAAACCCTCATTTTGCCTTTGTTTTTTACAGCAGTAATAACAGTGATATAATAGCCCTAAAATCACATTTGAATTGGTCAAAATAACTTAAAATTTTAAATTTTAAATTTTCTTAAATTTTGGCCACTTGGGCATCTTAGATCTAAAACCTAGATCTAAAAATTTGCTTGGTGGAATTTACTGTGTAAATTACTGAATCAAATCTGCAATTTTCTGAATCACAAATCTAAAGAAGGATCAAAATTTTATTTTTTCAGTTTTAGTAATTTTTTTTCTATTTTTGGGCATATTGGACAGTGATTTTAGCATCATTTGCTTTCTGATCTGTTGGTTTATTTACTGTTGCAATAAGTTGTTTCAGATCTGATATATTACTGAATACGTCATCATAAAGTGAGCTAAGTACATAAATTTACATTTGCTAGCCATTGTAAAGTTTTATGCTTTATATGTTAGGTAAATGTTATGATCTAAAGTGACTTCATTGTTGTTATCATAAGTCAAATAAAGTGCTGAAATTTTCTGAAGTATTACCGCTGATTTGATTTTTGAGATCTAACACTTGCTTGTTTCATTCTAAGTTTACAAAAAAATCTGAATTTTGCACTAAAAGCACTCCAGCACTTAAGCTCTAAATCTTTGACCTTGTGATTGGTATAAGTTGCTTTAACACTAGAGATTTAATCGGCATCATTGTGTTTGACATCTAATTGAGGCATTGTTAAAAAATCATTGGATAACTGCTCTAAGTTAGAGATCATAATCTTAAGAGGCTTTTATATCTTGGTTGTTTATCTTAAACATTTGGCGTCTTAAGTTTTTATTGGTTATCATTCTAAGTAAGCATCTCAACATTGGTTATTTGGCATTTTCTAAACATCTTGTGGAATATTGTTGAATATCAGTACTTATATCTTTAGGCACATGTATTGTCTTAAGATTGTTATCTAATCATTGTTAAGTACTCTGACTATAAGATAATTCACATTAAGTACTTAAATAACATAAACAATCTTAAATCAAGAAG
The DNA here is from genome assembly GCA_000404065.3 of Pinus taeda. NCBI lineage: Eukaryota > Viridiplantae > Streptophyta > Pinopsida > Pinales > Pinaceae > Pinus > Pinus taeda. The sequence continues at coordinate 32,196 of APFE030526394.1, forward strand.
ATTTCACTCAATCTATCTTGCATAAGCATCCTAGGATTTAGTTTGCATTAACAATTTACCTCCAAGCATAAGCTTGGTTGATAGACTCCTAGGGCAACCCTTTTCCAATTAGCTTGAGGGATTCAACTCTTCTTAGGGGTTAACAAAGTGACCTCGCAGCCGTCAAAGCCACAGTCTCTGCAGTGCCGGAGGCACTAGGTGGGTGGTATATAGGGGGAGATACCGTTAATCAAACCACTGTCTACTTCTCGTTGGCTTCCATTTCACAAGCTACTTTGAAGACTGTTTCTCAAAACAGTTAAGGGAGAGGTTCAACTTAGAATAGGCATTTAAGCTAAAATTAACCAACACCCTTGCATCACACACAGCTCTTAGGAATTGCATATCATATAGGTTAGTCTATCATATTAAGTAGTAGGTGTCCATCTGATTACTTGGTCTAAATCTATAATAAGCAAGAATTGTCACTCCATAAGGCACTGGTCTCATACTAAAAATCTAATCTAATCATTAATCTTGCTAAATTTTACCGAATAGTTAGGCCACTCATCCATGTCTCCCAAATAAGTCGGTTCCCGACTTGTTTTCCTTCACCTCATTTCCATAGGGACTACCCCCCATAGCCTGCTTTTGGGAGACAGCTAGAACGGAGTAGGCAGGGATCAGAGTGACAGCCCCCACCATGAGCAATTGTCGCGATGCCTGTACTATTCGGGCAACAACAGGTCTCATGGGTCTCCAAGTGGCTCATAATCAAGTAGATGCTCCATCAATGAGGGCTAGAAGATGACACATGCCCTCCCATGTCCCTAGGAAAGAGATAACCTCCTCTGGGCCTCGGATCAGCTACCAAGTGTCGAGTGCAATGTATAACCGGTTGGGCAACGTGGTCCAAGTACATCTTCATCTTTGTATAACTGGGGCACGAGCAAGCAAATGATGGTGCTAAAGAAGCCCATGGTGTGGCAATCAATGTTCTGCATGAATGAAGGCACATGGCTCTCAATGCTCACTCTACAAGTGTCATTGTGATCCTCTAGAGTGCTTGGATCTCGTATAGGGAGGCCAAATCCAAGATGAAAACCCACATGCAATCCTTTATAAGATCCAATGCATCTCCTCACCTTCCAAAACAATGATTCATTAGTGCAATTGAGCAAACCAGCTTGCTAATCAAGGGCAAAACTGGACACTTCATAGTGGGTTTCCCTTCCAAATTTGGGGCTTTAGACATTCTTGGTTTTACCTCCCTTCGCAAGAGGGGTTAATGAAGGAACCTATTAGGTGGTTTCAACCTTTAAGGGAATGACAAGTCCAAGGTGCACGCGTCATGTGGCAAGTGTCATGTGAAATGATGATGGAACGGAGTGGGAGCAAAGGGAAGGCTCCAAGCCACATGCCATGGTATAAGGGTAGCCATGATGAAGGAGGCCCACACCTTGGGTGTATGAATGTAAGGAGGGAGCAATCATGGTACATGAGTTACCCCAACCTTTGTTTTTCACCCTTCTTCATTTGCCTTTTGGCTTTTATTGAGTTTTCTTCATTTTACTGCTCGATGCTCAAGAGAATGAGAGCATGATGTGTAAGATATAGCAATGAATACCCACTTAAGGTGGGGAAATTCATCACCCACCAGGGGTTGGGACATCCATGGGTTCCTCAATGATGCAAGGAGCACCCATAGGGGCCCTAGGAACCAAGGTGATGGCCATAATGATAGAGGGTAGAGCTATGTTTGGCTTTTGCCCACGCGCGAAATTTTATTGTCTCAGCCAACTTTTGCATTTTATGGTACATTTCCTATTGTATGTGGCCATATTATGCTTTTATCATTCTTTTTAGCTGCATCAAACTTCAGGGCATCATTTCAGACTCGACCCAAGGTGTGGACAAGGGGAGAGGGAAGGCTACCACCTTGTGGACCCAACAGACAAATGTGGACTCGAATGGGGAAATGTGAAAATGGGCTTGTCATGAGCGGAAGGGAGTCAGATATATGGTGTCGAGAAGCGGGACCACACAACTAAAATCAGGGTTTCCCATGTAGTGTTACTCCTAAAGCTTAGTAGCCAATAAAGGAGATCCCACGGGACTAGGATACAAAATTAACCCCCCAAGCTAAGGTAAAGGAACAAGAGTACAACCCAGACCCTTCATTCTTCCAAGTTGCCCAATAATCCATGCCCAAGTGTGCCCAAGAAAAGCAAGCATAAACACCCAATTACATAATGAAAAATCATACCTTTGGGATTGGATTGTCCACGTTCAAACATACGATCATGACAGATGAGTGAGGGTACACAATGGTCTTGAAATTTCTAAGTCTGACACGTTAGAAATCCTTACTGCATTATCTGGTTTATTTTCTCCTACTTGTTCTTTTCATTAACAAATTATTTATAGATATAAATACTAAAAATAAACACAAATGCAGTCTTAACTCATACAGATCAACGACTAAAATACTGAGACAACCACATAAGGGACACCATTATTTTTGGACAATCATCCCCGAAAAAACCCAATGCGGGAAAACCGGTGCAGCAGTTCTAAGGATTTTATTATTATGCATATTCTTGAGTACAACTAGGGTGCCAGAATTGGCTCACCCAACAGAGATTGTTACACAACAGTAATACCTCTTCTCAGAGACAGAAGTTCAGCATCTCAACTCTAGTCTACCCACGAAAATCCTTCTAGCGCTTCCTCTTGGCCCTGTGTCAACCCTGCTAGCTTCAGCTCAGCTCCTAAAGCCTCTGCATCAACTTCAGACCCTCTGCGTCAACTCTCTGGCCCTCTGCGTCACCCACGCAGGCCCTTCAGCCTCTCCGTAGTCCGCAGTTGCCTCTGTGTAGCTCTAGCTCCCTCTCCGTCAGCCTCTTTGGCCACTGCGCTGACCCTATGGCACTATCCCTGTCTCTCTGCTATGTACTCACTGCCCCTCGCTGCAACAGATCACTTGTGAGAATTTTCTCAGCAAGCCCTGCTCCAGAAAATCGAACTGACTGATCAATCTTGGTGTGTCTCCAACTGACACTCAAGCCTCCTCTTATACTTTTCCTATTGATGATTCAACGACCGAGATTAAGTCTCTAATCAACAGCTAAGATTAGAATTGGCTTGATCCATGTCATTTAGAACATTCTCACCAAGTTTTATATTAATACCCATTAATATTTTTATTTTCCTAAGTTTAGACTTAGGAACCCCATTAAAAATATTAATTATTTTAATATCTCTCCAACCGGGTGGAATTTCCCCAAACCATTTATGGGTATTGGAGATCTTATGTGCCTTAGCCTCTCCACCAATTTTCATGGCTAGAGCACATTCGATGCTACCACAAATCAACACTCCCTCTTAGCGAAGAATGTGCTCTAATAATGCTCCACCACTGAACATCACAGTGATCCTTCCACACCGGTACCTGTGCTAATGCTTGGCCTGCTGCCTCGCATCATCTGCACTACTGCTTCCTATACTGCTACCCATGACACTGCTACATCTGTACTGCAGCTCCCTCTCAATATGTTTCCCATGCTGCCCCTAGCATTGCCACTGCTAACTGTTGCATTGCAACTTAGTTACCAAGAAGTAAGTAACTGATCTACCCAATTATAGACATCCTAGTAAGTCTACAAGCCTCATGATGTTGAAGCTGCCCCTGCTGCTATCCAGTGCTCCCTCTGCTGCCACTGCGCTGCTGCATACACCTCTGTGCCTCTCTCACTGTTGCAACCTCCACTGCGTTGCCTCAGATTTATGCACCCAAGCACTTCCTTGTTGCTCCACTACACTTTGCTCCACCCAACCTCTGTCATCCTACCACTGTCGTTAAGTACTCCCGTAGCCGGATGTGATCCAAGAGTTTGAGCACCTCAAGGATCATGCCCCTAGTATGTAGTCCTCCTGACTGCAACTCGATGTCTCCCCGCCTCTTCTCTAGAGGTGCATGAGCACTCATGGCACAGTCGTCATCAGTCTCAACTTCTTTCTTCGCCTTAGCCAGAGTTGCCTTGGAGTTGGAAGCCTCTCCCTTGTTTTTCTTCCTGGGACACTGGGATGCATAATGTCCCAGCTCCCCACAATGGAAGCACTTCACCTTGGAGATATCCTTCTTCTTCCTCTTCCTCTTCCCTTGTTGTCCCGCATATGCTAGAGCCGCATCCTCCTCTTTCTTGATTCAACCTCCTTTGCCACTACTCCCCGCCTTGGTCAACCGTCTGATCTCTTCTTGGCGAAGCGCTGCCCACATCTCTTCCCATCCTAGAAGAATAGCTCTGCCCAAAATGCCTTGGGCAAATGTCTCCCACTCCTCGGAGACTACATTTAGGGCGGTCCTCACCATGAACTCAGGATCCGATGTAGACCCTATGGAAGTAAGTTGGTCATAAATCTCTTGCAATCTGAGGAAAAATAGATCTATCTGCTCCCCATTCTGCATCTGATACGACCACATCTGATTCTCCAATAGCATCTTCCTTTGCAGTTTGCACGGAAGTGCCCTGATACAAGGTCGTCAAAGCATCTCACATCTCCTTCGCTGTGTTCTTTTCAGCAATATGTGGTACGACATGATCCTTGACCCCATCAAGGATTATGCACTTTGCCCTCGCCATTGCTTCAAATACATATTTTTTATATATATATTAGAAAAATAGTATATTAATATTATAATAAATTATATATTAAATTAAATTAAATTTTCTCTCTTCTAATTTGAATATCATGTCTCATTAAAAAAGTCTAATAAAGTTATTTATTTCATATATAGTAAAAAATAATATATTATATTATAATAAGTTATATATTAATTAATTAAATTATGTATGTTATATATATATATATATATAAGAGGGCCAAATTCATATGAATATTATATTGGGTTATATCTTAAATTTGAGAAAATATTTATATATATATTATATATATATATATATATATATATATTCGAATTTAATGGTGAACCTCATCCGAACCTTATCAGAAAATTCAAATTTGAATCGAACTTAATGGTTCTTGAACTCGAACCTGAACCACGTGACATTCGGCGTACATAGTGTACATTCCATCACAAAGGAACACTATGGTGGGCAACAATTCCAGGTTCGAGGAGATCCAAGTCTTTAGGAAGTCACGCGAACCCCTTCCAATAGTGGCAGATGATAAAGAGCAAGAAGCTCTGAAGATTGAGGAGAGACCAGCACCGCTAGCGTTTGTGACTCGGTCCTCAAATCAGGGGGAGGATTCAGAGGTTCCTTCTAGTTTTTTTAGGAGAAGGTCGAGATGGCTTATGCAGACACTAAGAGATGCTCAAGGGCATGTGGAGGGTCCTAGGAGGATTTTCAGGGAGATTAGACCACCACAAAAGTTTTCTAGTTATATGGTGCTTATGAGTGACACCTGTGATTTCAAGCCTTCCAGATTTGAGAAGGCTACAGACCAGCAAGCTTGGAGGGATGCCATGGTGGAGGAGTATGCATCCATCATGGAGAACGATGTGTGGGTCATTATACCCAATCCAAAAGGGAAATCAGTGGTTCATCTACAAAATCAAGCATGTTTTGAATGCTAGTATTAAAAGATACAAGGTGAGGTTTGTGATGAGAAGATTTTCCCAAAACGAGGGAGTAGATTACAAGGACACATTAGCCCTAGTCTCCAAGTATACTTCTATCAGGGTTGTTATATCTATTGCTACAGAGATGAGGTGAAGGATACATTAGATGGATGTGAAGATAACCTTTCTGTTAAAATTGGCAACTAGGGCCAAACTCCATGTGGGTCATCTTATCTATGACAGCGGATATTTTTCTTGGATCCCTCTCATCGAGAGGTGTAGGATTAATCTAAAGATCATCCGATTCTGATAAGTATTCATGTAGTTATGAATTTATTTGTGTTATAAGACAATTCGTCAAGGTCGGCCAGCAACCAAATAAGCCCCTCATGTGCTCAACGTTTTACTATAAAAGGAGGTGGCTTGCAAGTCATTTGTCACTCAACTCATGTGATCTTTTCCTCTCCACTCTTATGGGTTTTGGTGGAAGGAAAATTCACTAAGAATATACGTTGTTATGGAAGCCTAATCCTATACACTGTCATGTTATGGAAGCCTATTCCTACACGCTGTTATGGAAGCCTAATCCTATATGTTGTCATGTTAAGGAAGCCTAAATCCTATACGCTGTCATGGAAGGGATGCCTAAACTATGCGCTGTCCTAAACACAGTCTCCAAGCCGCAGTCAATTAGGATTTATACGCTGTCATGAGATGGTGTTCTAGCAAGCCTTAAACGCTGTCCAAAAAAAGTCTATACACTGTCCTAAAAACAAAGAGCCGCAGAAGGGTATTGACAACACCAATGTCTCGGGTTTAGGTGCAGTCATGACCATGCATAAGGACACAACAACAGGTTGATATTCTCGACATATCTATCTTAGTATAACAATGGTCTAACAGCAGTCATGACATACGTTGATCATGGTGAAGACTAGACAGTGAACAACAGACTATGTATTTGTATATGTATTAGAGCCCTGCCATAACTCTAAAGGTGTAATAGGTCTCGGCAATGTACAAGAGATCTTAGGCATACCTATGAATGGAGACAGACAGTCTCAAGAGGTATCATTCGGATCTAGTATGATTCAGTCTTGATGTACTTCCAAGAATAGTAACAACCTTAGCCTTGATACAATACATCGTTTGACTCTATAGTAAGGCACAGGCACAAGATACGATCTTGGAGTTGAAGATCATGATCTCAATGAAGGTTACATCAGCGGTGCAGCACAGTGATGCATAGTGCAGCATGGTGCGGCATGATGCACAGTGATGCATAATGCAGCATGGTGCGCCATGATGCACAGTGACAGTGGTGTAGCACAGTGATGCACAGTGCATCATGGTGCAGCGCAGTGATGCACAGTGCAGCATGGTGCAACACAATGATGATGGACATGGTGATGGTGCAACATGGTGCAACACAGTGATGATGGACATGGTGATGGTGCAACATAGTGCACAGTGAAGGTGGTGCAGCACAGTGATGCATAGTGCAGCATGGTGCAGCACAATGATGATGGACATGGTGATGGTGCAGCATGGTGCAACACAGTGATGATGGACATGGTGATGGTGCAATGTAGTGCACAGTGACAGTGGTGCATAGTGCAGCATGGTGCAGCACAGTGATGATGGACATGGTGATGGTGCAACACAGTGATGATGGACATGGTGATGGTGCAGCGTAGTGCACAATGACGGTGGTGCAGCACAGTGATGCATAGTGCAGCATGGTGCAACACAATGATGATGGACATGGTGATGGTGCAGCACAGCGATGATGGACATGGTGATGGTGCAGCATAGTGCACAGTGACAGTGGTGCAACACAGTGATGCATAAAGCAGCATGGTGCAGCACAGTGATGATGGACATGGTATGATGGTGCAGCATGGTGTAACACAGTGATAGGTACAGCAAGGTGATGGAATCACCTGAGTCCAGATCAGCTACCTCATGTGATATCTTCTTAGAGAAGATCTCTGCGCTTATTTTTGATAAGTCAAAATGTTGACTTCTGATGTATATGTACTATCTCTCTCTTTGTTGAACTATTGAAGAACACATAAGAAGAATTGATCAAGGGTTTCCCCACATTGGGGTTTGTCCCTGGCTGGCGCCACATCTTGTGTCCTATTGTCTTGGCTTGTCTTCTACAATTTATGTTTGTGTTCTATCTGCATTTTACTATCATGCTAAATGTGATTGCTACTCTGGAATTGATATTAAGCTATACTTCTATCAAGGTTGTTATATCTATTGCTACAGAGATGGGGTGAAGGATACATTAGATGGATGTGAAGATAACCTTCCTCAATGGAGTGATTGAGGAGGAAGTGTACATTGAGCAAAGCCTAGGCTTTGATGTGCATAGGAGTGATTTTCATGCATGCAAGTTGAAGAAGGCACTATATAGACTCAAGCAAACATCAATGGCATGGTACTTGTTACCACTCAAACTAGCAGGGGGGTCTAGGAGGGGATCCTATAGAGCAACTACTGTTCAAGGGAAACAATGGAGCAATAATCCACTGTCACCTCAGCTAGGGCTCCCTGCTCTTTACGAATCTTTACGGACTTTCAGCTATGGCAGGACACCCGGTATAAGGGGAATCACTAGATGAATGGGTCAAATAGGAGGATAAGGAGTGATTACAAAGGCCTATTCACAAGAGAGACTCAATTATATGGCTTTCTTGCTTGAAAAGCAAGGTGATATGCTCTCTAGGAAGGGCTAAGAGGATTCTTAAGGCTAGGGTTTGGGAATATATCTAGTCAAGAGGTTTCCTAGACCCAAAAATCCTTATGGAGAATTGGCCTTTACGTGATCTTTGTGGAATTGGGATTGTAAAGTTGTGGGACCACACAGGACCAAGTGGACCAAAATTAGGTCAAGGGTATGGAGTTGATCAACCAAAGAGGGGCTTGACCTAATTAGGGAAGAGAAGAGGATGAAAGGACAAATTTTCTTTTGAGATTTGGATGTAATGATCCTGATGAGGTAACTAACCCAAAATCAACCTAGGCCAAGAAATGGTTTTATGGCTAGGGCTTGCTATATCTCGAGATTCCATCGTTCAAATTGCTTGAAATTTGGACCTCTTGCGCAAACTACAACACAGTAGTGGACCAATTTTCAAGGGTTTTAGATGGCTACAAATGATTTCGTGCAATGCTCTAGGAGACCTTCTAGATTAGCCCTAGAATTGGAAGAGATGAAGAAAAGAAATGTTATTTTGACCACCAGAGGGATACGAGGATCAGTGTCTTATTGCGTGGGCTTAATGGAGTCAAGACACACATAGATCAAGGAATTTCGTGAGCTAAGGAGCCCTAATTGATCTTTGCCAGCCTCTCCAAGGGCAACGTCTAGATCAATAGAGATTTATACTTCAAATTTTCGAAGGAGACAAAGTTTCGAGGTCTTTAACCTAAGAGGTGCCTCTAGGAACATTCGCCTAATCCCTCAAAGGTCAACGCATGCATTTAATCACTTATTCAAGGTCCCAAAAGAATTTTACATTACATTTAACCCATACAAGAATAAAGATAACAACATATACGCAGACAACCAGTAAGATAACAAGAATAGCATCAAAATTGTGACTTACGTGAATGGAGAGTATATCCATTTATCAACTTCACATTAGAGAAGCTCCAAAGACAACAGCGAAATCCAAACATTATGCATCAAGAAAAGCTCCAAAAATTCATCCCACCCAAAAAGTGCGAAAATCTCATAAGAAATACTAATCCAATCCAAATGATGATAATGAAAATGAATCACCTCACTTCTATTTATGTTAGGTCTCTAAAATACACTACTAGGGACCTAACATGAGGGACCTAACAATTTATACAATCCTCTAAGGGATTTGAATGGCCTAATTTGGACTAATAATGCCCCTATAATAACAATACTTTTGGTGACAAGCCCACCAAAATAGCTCAATAAAACAAGAATAAGCCTCTCAAGAGGGCAGAATGATCAATATAGTGAGTCGTTGGGCCTTTCAAGAAGTCTAATGAAGTCCTAGGGGTGCCATGATGTAAAACTGGTTTCCAAACATACTGGACAAGGGGTTGGCCCCTTGTTTTCCAAGCAAGAACATGTGGTGCTCCCAAGTGCGTGTGGGGGCACAAGGACATCCTCATGGGTCTCCAAGTGAATCGGAAATGCCTGTAGACTATCTGTAAGGGCTAGGATGATGATTAAAGCCCTCCCTCTACTTCTACCAAGTGTATGGTGCATGTGTGGAGCCAGCTGGGCATGGTCAACTAGGTGCATCATCCTTATCCAAAAGGTGGAACACAAGCAATCAACGAGTGGTGTTGGGGATCCACGAAGTACTCTCTGCTATGGAGGAAGCCCATGGCTCTCAACGCTCACCCTACAAGTGCCAATGTGGCCCTCTGGAGGGCTAGGACCCCGTATAGGGTGACCAAGCCCAATATGGAGAGCCACTTGCAATCATGCATAAGATCTAATCTGTCCCCTTGCCCTCCAATACAATAAATAATTAGAATAATCAAGTAAAAGAGCTTACAAGTCATGGAATTAATGGGGCACTTCATGGTGCCATGCCCTTCCATAATGGGCTTTGGCATGTACAGGTGTCTCCAAGCTCAATAAGGGGCTAGTCATGGAGCCTATTAGGTGATTTCAACCTTTAAAGGGGGTGACATGTCCATGGTACATCCCTCAAGTGGTAGGTGGCAAATGATATAGTAATGTAACAAAGTGGGGATCAAGGGATTCATCCAGACTACATATCATGGTACAAGGGTAGTCATAAAAAGGGAAGCCCACACCTGGGTATGTGAGTGTAGGAGGGAGCAAATCGTAATACATGAGTTACCCTGACCTTTGTTTTTCCACCCTTCTTCATATGCCTTTTGCCTCTGATTGATTTCTCTTCATAATTGCTCGGGGCCCTAGGGGATGAGAGCATAATGTGTAGTATATGGCAGTAGATACCCCCTTAAGGTGGGGCGGTTCATTGCCCACCAAGGGTTGGGACAATCATGAGTTCCTTAATGATAGAGGGGACTCATCTAGGGCCCATTGGAACTAGGGTGATGGCCATGGATAAGGGGTAAAGCTCATTTTTTCCTTTTGCCCACATGCTAGATTCATATGTCCCAACCATCTTTTGCATTTTGTGCTACATTTCCTGTTGAGAATGGCCAAATTATGCTTTTTCTTTTTTTTTAGTTGCATCAACCTTCGGGCATCATTCCAAGCCCAACCCAAGGTGTGTACAAGGGGAGGGGGAGGCTAACCCTATGTGGACCCAGTGAGCACATGTGGACCCAAAATGGGAAAAGAGATGAATAGGGCTAAAATGAGTGGAAGGGGGTGATGTATGTGATGTCGAGAAGCGGGACAATGCAACCAAAGTTGGGATTTTCCAAGTAGTGCTAACCCTAAAGCTAGTGGCCAGTAAAGGAGATCCCACAAGACTAGGATACAAGGCTAACCACGGAATCGAGCAGTGGATACAAGAGTACAGACCTATCCCACTCTTTCGTCGAATCCCCCCACCAATCCATGCCCAAAAATGCCCATGACAAGTAAGGAAAATTACTCAACTACAACAATGAAAAGTTGGCATACCTTCAGGGTCGGGAGGCCCAGCTTCAAACATATAATCATAACAAGTGGGCAAGGGACCACATGGCTGGCTCAAGTAGTGGAGATAATGGGACATCGAGCCATCTGGTGGTTGCAAGGTGTTGTCGGCTAAGGACCCTCTAGGAGAAAAAATTTCTCCTATATACACTACCCATAGGTGGTGGGTAACATCTGGCTCCAACTAGGACATGAACTCTCGGAGAGGTACATGAAGCTACTCGAAAGGGAGTTCATGAGAACACCAACAATCTCTTGGTACCATAAACCTATAACCTGCACATATCAAGGACCAAGTGCACAAGGTAGCATGTTTTTATGGTGTCTTATGATCACCCATGCTTAGTATTAGGCCACTAAAAATAAACTAGTAAATAAATTTTAAGTAAATTTTAGTTCTAATGGGGAAAATGAACCTGCAATGCATCCTACCCTAACATGCATGTTATATCACCCAAATACTAAGTGTAATCATAGACCCAATGTAACCAACACATCATCTAGTCAATATGAAAGCAACTACCCTTATGCTCAATCATGTAATAGATCCAAAGGCAAGTGTAGGAATGACAACATGGAAGGTCACAAGGGCGGGAGGCGGGAAAATGAAGTGAGCATGCAAGGAGTATCACAGGGAAGGAGGGAACCAAGGGATGCAGTATTTTCCACATGATCCTTTCTTCCAACCAAAATATAGAGATATCAACAATTAAGCTCATAAACCTCTGGTAGATACCAACCTCAGGCATATCATCCCCATTATGGTCACGATCATTAATGTCATGCCTTGTGACCACCATAGGGTCATGACTAGAAGGAAAGGGAGACTGATGACAATGGGAGACACAACAAGCAGGTTGCTCATCATGATCATATTCAAAATCCTAGGGGTATGAGGGAGGGTATACAACTAATGGATGGTTCTTCCTCAACATCATACCTAGGAGGGGAAAAAGGATCATCAATGATGGTGCTAATGTGACAAAGGGCAAGGTGCGGGCTCAGGACTAATGTAGCTATGCATGCTATCGGGATCCTGGGGAAGGTATGGGAAGACAAGGCCTTTGCCAGTGTCATCATCAGTGTCATAAACAGGGCTTGTCATTTCCAATAAAACTTCATGTGAGGGAAAACCACATCCTCCCTTTCGATGGTGTGAGTAGGGATATCATTATGAGTAACATCCTAGAGAAAAGGAGAATCAATTTCAACCTCATTTTCCATGTCAGTATCATAAGTAGGGTCACTATTAAAATGATGGTTTCCCATATCCCATTTTCCCTCAATAATGCACTAGAAATCAAAAATGTCATCTTCACAAGGAGCTACAATATTCATACCCTCAAGCACCCTTTCTTGAATGAAAGTTCCTGCTTCATTGTGTTCATCTTCATGAGCTTCAATAGGGCTTTCACTCATGCCCTGCACATTCCCAATCCTTAAGTTTGCATCTTGAAGGTCCTCATCACTATCTTCTTTAGATTGATTCCATTCTTCCATATATTCCTCACTTTTACAATGATCTTTCACATTTGAACTTTCTTCAATATCACCTTGATCATCTAATTGGTTACCTTTTGTGGGACTCTGCGACTTCTTATAATATTTTTCATTGATTGGGTTAGTCAGAATATTAAAAGCACAGGTTAGGCTAGCTGTTAAAATTGGCAACTAGGGCCAAACTCCATGTGGTTCATCTTATTTATGGCAGCTGATATTTTTCTTGGATCCCTCTCATTGAGAGGTGTAGGATTGATCTAAAGGTCATCCGGTTCTGATAAGTATTCATGGAGTTATGAATTTATTTGTGTTATAAGACAATTCGTCAAGGTCGGCCAGCAACCAAATATACCCCACATGTGCTCAGTGTTTTAGTATAAAAGGAGATGACTTGATAGTCATTTCTACACACACTTCTATCTTGATTTCTCTCCACTAGTCTTGGGTTTTAGTGGAAGAGAAATCTAGGAGTGGAAGCCCTAGACGTTGGAGGATTGAGGTTGCCCTAGCCACAGACTAGAAGAACGTTGCCCTAATCTAAAGGACGCAATCAAGTGAGAAGCCCTAATGCTACAAGGAGGACAACCCTAGTATCTACGCTATCAAGAAGAAGCCCTAGCCTATACGCCGGCCTCTACACAGCCAAGAAAGAGGCTGCCCTAGATAGCGTGGGAAAGAGAGGATGTTTGGGTGCTCTTGTAGGGAGAAAGGCCGAAGATTGAAGCTTAGGGCCGCAACAAGAAGAGGCAATTCAGCGTGGGTGAAATAGGGTTGTTCTGAAGCCATTTTAGGAAGACCGAAGGGATGAAAGGAGGCCGAGGAGAAAGGGAGTTGTTTGAGGGCTCGTAGAGGGTGGAACAATCCTCTAGAAAGGCTGTCGCATGCCTGTTCTAAGCGTTGTAGGATGCCACTGTAATGAGAGGAGGGCGGAGCCATTATTAAGGGCCAGAAGGCTGCCCAGAATTATAGCGAAGGGGACAACCTTCCCTTGGAGGACAACCGCATTAATTAAGGGCAAATTTGGGCAGACTTTAGGGGTTGTTTGGCTGGGTGTGTAAGGGCTGCCAAATGCCCTAACCAGTCACCACATAAGCAGCAGTGAAGGCAGCATTAGAATAGCAGTGTTGTGGACAGCTAGGCAATGGAGTATGGTGGAAGTTGGAACCATGATGCATGGACAACAAGACAGCAAGGCTGCCATATGCCCAGAACAACAACGTTTTGGGCATGACTATTATGTACAGCAGTGCAGCAGTACAACTAGGACAGCTAAGCAATGGTACATACATATTTGGAGCAGCATAAGTATGTTATGTTGTTGTAGGGGCAACAACAATGTTGGGTTGTTGTAAGTATATTGAGATAACAAGTCATGATGGGACATTGTTGATTTGGGGTAGCATCGGATGTGCTCTAGCCACGAAATTTGGTGGAGGGGTTGGGGCATATGAGGTCTCCAATACCCAAAAAGGGTTTGGGCAAATTTTAAACAGATCAGGGGATATTAAAATAATTAATATTTTTAATGGAGTCCCTAAGTCTAAACTTAGGGAAAATAAAACATTAATGTGCATTACTATGAATCTGTGTTAGAGTGGTCCAAAAGACATGGATCAAGCCAGATCTAATCTTAGCCGTTGATTAGGCACTTAATCTCGGTTGTTGAGATGTCAACAGGAAAAGTATAAGAGGAGGCTTGAGGGTCACTTGGAGAACACACTAGAGTTATCAGTCATTCTATTCTCTAGAGCGAGGTTTGCTAAGAGAGATAGAATCAGTGATCGGGAGAGCAGCTGAGGGGCATTGAGTACAGAGAGACAGAGAGGCAAAGATAGTGTCGGGATAGCAATAAAGCAACCAGAGAGAGAGACGCAGAAGCAACCAATGCTCACACAGGGCCATGCAGAGGCAGCTAAGTTTTGTGAAGAGCACCAGAGGGGCCAACGTAGCTAATGCAGAGGCTCAGAGAGCTGACGCGGGGCCTCCTGGGGCTGATGCAGGCCAAGATACGCTGACGTAGGGCCAGCGCTGGGCTAGGAGAGGCTGACGGAGTCCAAATTGGGCAGATGCTGGGGTTTTAGGGGCAGATTGGTGTTGAGTAGCTGCCGGAAGGATTATCCAGGGTTTCAGCCAGTAGATTTGTCTGAAACAGAGAGATATTACTGCTAAGGAAATTCTCTATTGGGTAGGCTAGTTTCGGCACTCAGATTGTACTCTGATATAGCTTAATAAGAAAACCCTCAGATAGCTGCACCGGTTTTCCCGCATTGGGTTTTCCTGGGGACATTAGTCCAAAAATAATGGTGTCATGTGGTGTGTTTGTTCTTGTTTCTTTTAGTTGTTGATCTGTAATATGTTGGGCATGCACTAGTGTTTATTTTCAGTATTTACATTGTAAATAACTTGTTAAGGAAAATAACAAGTAGGTAGGAATAAATCAGATAAAGTGCATGGAGGGTTTCTAATTAAACTTAGAAACTTCAACATGGTATCAGAGGGTGATTGCAGATCACAGGACGACTAAAGAACATCAGTCGAGCGGAGCAATAGCAGCAGAAAATAGTTGTCCCAAGGTGACAGAAGTTCTTTCTAACAGCACAGAAGCCAAGCAAGTGTGACCCAGAGCCAGCAAGAGCCACACAGAAGAAGCCGAAAACTGCACAGAGCCTCAAAGAGGCCATCATTGCTAACGTAGAAGGTCAGAGGGTTGACACAGGGCATCCCAGGGTTGACGCAAACCCATCCAGGGTGACACAAAGCCAGCGTGAGGCAGAGAAGGGCTGACGCAATTCATAGAGAGGCAGTTGCTGGGGTCTAGAAGGCTGCAAGAATATTGCAGAGTGGAGTTGGTGAGGTACTGTAGTCAGAACAGTACCTGACAGAGCAGAGCCAGAGGAGTTGTTACCGAGGGTCTCTAGCCGAGGAACCCGGATCAGAAGTGCAGCTGCACAAGTCGATCAGAGTAGGGAGCATCTCGACAAGCGGCAGAAGGATTTCCACGAGGGAAATCAAGACTCAGAGGGAGTCCAAAAAAGAACTTCCAAACGGGAAGTAGAGACTCAGAGGAGTCAAACAGAGAACTTCCAGGAGGGAAGTAGAGGAGCATCATGGCACTACACGGGGTAAGAGACCAGGATAGACTAGACGGAGCATCGAACTTCCCAGTATGGAAGGCCAGAATCTTATCAGTGCTTAACAAGAATCGTGTCAAGAACTTCACCTTGAAGGTAATAGCTGTCCCAGTTGACCCCAACGATAATGATAGGTACGAAGAGGCAATGGCGAGGGCCAAGTGCATTATCCTTGACGGGGTCAAGGATCATGTGGTACCACATATAGCCGAGAAGGAAACGACAGTTGAGATGTGGGAGGCTCTCAAGAACTTGTACCAGCAAACTTCTGTGCAGAGAAGAATGTTGCTCATGAACCAGATGAGGTCGTATCAGATGAAGAAGGCTCAATTGATTAACACCTTCCTCAGAGGACAGAATGAGATCCGAGACCAGTTGACTGCTATAGGAGCGACACCAAATCAGGAGCTTATGGTGAAGACAACCCTAAATGTTGTCTCAGAAGATTGGGAAGTATTTGTCCAGAGTATCCTAGGCAGAGGGGCTCTCCCACCTTGGGACGAGATGTGGGCAGTGCTTTGCCAGGAAGAGATCAGATGGCAGTCGAAGACAGGTAGCAGCAGCAAAGGGATCAAGGTCTTGGGAGGATGTGACCCTAGCATCTGAGGGAAGGCAGGAGAAGCGGAAGAAGAAAGATCTCTCCAAGATCAAGTGCTTCCACCGACCCAGTGTCCAAGGAAGAAGAGTAAGGGAGAGTCTTCTGACACAAAGCAGCGCCAGCGCAAGCAGAGAAGGAAGTTTTGACAGACGATGATTGTGCCATGAGTGCACACGCACCACTTGAGCAGAAGTGGGGAGACATCAAGTTGTAGTCAGGCGGACTACAAGCGATGAGGGGTAGGATCCTCGAGGTACCTAGCTTATTAGATTAGACCTTACTACAGGAACCTCGACGAGGAGTAGCAGGACTCGCTGGGTGTGTAGAGACGGATGCGAATGGAGCGGAAAAGAGAGCTACAGTGCAGGAGTCTCGAGACAGCGCGAGGCTAGCAGGCTGCAGTAGTGAAAGAGGCACAGGAGTGTTGTTGATCTGATTGTGAGATCTTAGACAATTATTAAGGTATTACAGACTCATGTGCATGGATATGCCTATGTTACTTTGTGCAATGGATCGATAAGATTGCGAAATACATAGACAAAGAAGCAGTTAAAGAACATAATAGACAACACACATAAACACAACAAGTTTAATAAGGAATTCACCCAACACTCTTGGGCTACGTCTCCTAGTCCAGCCTTCAGTGGTGACCTCTCTATTATGTCTTCAAAAAAATAGATTTTTACAACAGTGAGCTCAAATTGAGCCTCACACAACAGATACAAAACAATAAGACTTTACTTGGATCCCCCAAGTCTCTTTTGAGTGCACAGACTCTCCTCACTAACTCTTTGTCTCTGTTGCTCTGTCTCAGCACTGCTTGTCCCTGTTTGATCTTTGTCTGTGGCTTTAAAGCCAATCAGCGCTGTCCGTTCATTTCACCTCTCGGGCTCTCTGGCTTCCTGACCTCTGTCCGCTCAGATCCCCCTCTGAGCGTTAGCAATCATTGCTAAACACTTTTAGGGATGGTGGCCACCAGTACTGTAACAGAATGGGTCATCGGGCCTTTGAAATCCTCAAAATCGCCATTCTTTGTTTACACAGAGAAATACATTCAAACATAGGAAAAATGCGCCAAACACTGTTTATCAAACTTCAAATATTCATAAATCCGCCTTATACTTATATCGGGTCCGCCTGTATATCGACATCACATCTCCACCGTTGATCTAGGAAATCTAGATCCAACGACTGTGTTTCATTTCAAGCAGCCCTTTTGTACTGGGGTTAACGGCCCAATAAGGGTGGTTTTCTCTCTCCTTAGCCTGGACACGCGGCAGCGAATGTGTGGGATTGAGTGGAGCTCGACCCAAACCACTTACCGCCTTTGGTCCTCCCGAAATCCCACTTGTTTCCTTTATATAAAAGAAATACATTAAACACTAAAAAACCCCGAAAAATGGCTTTGGACGGACTTGATATATTATAATATCGCATCTATAAGTTCCATCGGGTCCATGATATCGCATCGGGTTTTGAACCTTTGAGTCCAATTCTGAGGTACTCAACATCCCCTCTATGCGTAGTTCTCACCTTCTTGTCCAGAACTGTATCTTCCTGCAACTCATTGAGATATTCAGGCAACAGATCATCAATAGAAGGCAACTGACTTTGCTCTTAGGGATCTTCAATCAATGAAGGTTAAAATAGTCTCAAGTTCTCTGCATTAACTACTGAATAGATGTGCATGTAAGCTGGTAAATCAAAGCGAAAAGCATTCTCACCAATTTTCTCAAGTATCTTGAAAGGCCCATACCTTATTGGCTTCAGCTTTTTACCTTCACCTTGCATTCTGTCTTTGCTGATGTACAGCCAGACTTGATCACCAACTTGGAAGCTATGCTCAATTCGATGCTTATCATGCCTTGCCTTGTACTTGGCTTGGCTCTTTTCCAGTTGTTCCTGCGCTGCTTGGTGAATTTTTTAGATTTGTTCAATGAACTTGGTTGCTTTGTCCACATCACTGTGTCCATCAACTGCTATGTCTTTACTAAAGACAAAATCCAAGGGAGACCTTGGTGTAAAACCAAAACAAGTCTTAAGAGGAGATCTTTGTGTAAAAGAATGTTTAGCACGGTTGTAAGCATGTTGTATATAACACAAATGTTCATCCCAAAGCTTGGAATGCTTGCTGCAATAGCCCCTGAGCAACTAGATCACTGTCCTATTGACCACCTCTGTTTGGCCATCTGTTTGTGGATGAAAGGTTGTGATATTCTTCAGTATGGTGTCCATCAACTCCCATAGACTTGACCAAAACTTCCCCATAAATCGGGAATCTCAATCAGATACAATGGAAGTGGGTAACCCAAAATGAACCCATACATGCTGAAAGAACAACTTTGTTGTTTGTTCAGTTGTAATCTGCTTATTACAAGGTATTAAAATACACATTTTGCTGAACCTGTCCACAATAACATATAAATAATCATGACATTTTCTAGACTTTGGCAATCCCCCAACAAAGTCCATGGAAACACTTTCCCAAGGATGAGAAGGAACTGGAAGTGGAGTGTACAAGCCTAGTTTTCTATTGTTGGGCTTGCTTTTAGCACACATGGTACACCCTTTAATATATCTAGAAACCGTTTCATGCATTCTTGGCCAATAACAGAATCTTTGTAGCTGTGCAACTATTTTACTTACCCCAAAATGACCTGATATTAGAGAAGTGTGTGCTTCTCGGATTATATTAACTCTTTCAGTTTGAGGAATGCATAACTTTCCCAAATGATACAGGAGTTGGTCCTTAACATGATAATCCAATTCTTCTACTTGTTTGCCATGACTTAAGGTTGCATATACATCTTTAAAATCTACATCTTGAGCATATTGTTCAATGTAACTTTCATGCAATACTGAATTATGCTTAAGCATAGTAGATGCATTTATGATTGGTCTGGATAACATATCTGCAACCTTATTGTGTATGCCTTTCTTATATCTGATGACAAGATGAAACTATTGTAGAAAACCCATCCACCTATAGTGTCTTGATTGCTGCAATTTAGTTTGTGAGTGCAAATATTGAAGTGGTTGATGATCAGTATGTGTAACTGTTTCTTTGCCCATTAGGTAATGCTTCCACTTTTTCACACTTTGTACTAATGCATAACAATTCTTTATCATATGTGGGATAATTAACTACTGCAAAATTAAATGTCTCAGAATGATAGCATATGGGTTTATCATGTTGCATCAACACTGCTCCCATGGCATAGTCACTGGCATCTGTTTCAATCTCAAATGGTCTTTGAAGATTTGGCAATGCTAGCACTGGTGTTGTACTAATCTTTTCTTTCAAGGTGTCGAAGGCTTTCTGTTGTTTGCCTCCCCACTGAAACACCTTGTTCAATCCTGTTAAAGCATGCAGGGGAGCTGCAATCAAGGAAAAGTTAGCAATAAACTTTCTCCAATATTGTGCTGCTCCTAGGAAGCTCCTAACTTCTGTAGCAGATTTGGGTTTAGGCCAGTTGACAATGACTTCAACCTTAGAGGGATCTATCTTCAATTCACCACCCCCTACAATATGACCCAAATAATTCAAAAATGTTTTGCCAAATTCACATTTTAACAACTTAACATAGAGATTTTCTCTTTTCAAAACATCTAGAGTCTACTTTACATGCTTTAAATGTTCTTCGCATGTTTTACTGAAAACAAGAATGTCATCTAAATATACAATTACAAAATCATCAATAAAATGCCTGAGTACATCATTCATAACTCTCATGAAAGTGGCAGGAGCATTAGTTAAGACAAAAGGCATAACTAGCCATTCATACAGCCCTTGCTTTGTTTTGAAAGCAGTCTTCCATGCATCTTGTTCTACTACTCTGACCTAATGGTAGCCACTACGCAAGTCCAACTTGGAAAAGTAAACAGCGTCTTTCAGCTGATCTAATAGATCATCTATGCTAGGAAGAGGATAACGATTCTTGATTGTTATTTTATTCAGTGCTCTGTAATCAATGCACATCCTCCATGAGCCATCTTTCTTTCTCATCAAGACAATTGGAGATCTGCATGGTGATGTGTTTGGCCTTATGAACCCTTTGTCAAGCAGCTCCTGTACCTGCTTCTTGATCGCTGCATTCTCTAAAGTGCATAACATGTACATTCCGATGTTAGGCAATGGAGCATCTTGCTGCAAATGAATATCATGTACTATTTCCCTTTTGGGTGGCAAACCTTTAGGTTCTTGAAATAGAATATCATATTCTGAAACAACTTTTTCTAAATCAGCTTTTTGTTTAGCATCACAGCCTTCAAATGCATTGGTTTTATCAGGGGTCTTTTCTTTTACAACCATTAGTAAAAATTGTTTTCATGAGTTTACAATTCTTTTGATCTGCCCTGAGTTTATGAGAGTAGTTATTTTTGAGTTGATGAGCTCTTACAATATATTCTATTCCATCTTTTGTGAGTTGATATTTACTTTCAGTTCTATAGAAAATGGCCTTTCTATCATACAAGGACTTCCTAAAACAATACCACATATATCCAAGGGAACTATATCTAACTCAACCTTATCTACAAAAGTTGACCCAATAGCAAACCTAAGTTTACATTGTCTAGTCACTTATAGCTTTGCTTTATCACATACCCAACCTAATGGATTGGCTTCTTGTGAGGTGTTGTTAGCAAGCCCAACTTCTTTACAATTGTTTCAGAAATCAAATTTATTTGTGAACCACTATCAAATAAAGTGTCAACCTTTTGATGCTTGGAAATAACTCTAATGTGAAAAAACTCATGTCTTTTCCTCTCATTGTCTTCATTATCAATAGATTGTGCAAAATTAATAGTAGATGCTTCAGAATTTTTACCTTTTATACCTGTGGCTATGGTTGTTGTTTCATCACCTGAGTTTGACCCCAAATCTTTCTAAATAGCAACAACAATCTTCTTCTTCTTACCACCGAACTTCTTGGGTTTCAGCTCTAGATGCAAAGACCAACAGTGTTCATCATCATGCGCATCCTTCTTGCAGTGAGTGCATGAAGGTTTGTCTTTCTGTACAGTGTTTATCTTCCTCTCCTTCCATTTTTGCTTCTTCTTTTCCTTGTTCTTGCTTGCAGTGGATTTTGATGATCCCCCAATCTCTGGGTTCACATTCTTGCCTCTAGCTTCTAGATGTGTAGCCTGAACAGATACCTCATCTACGCTAGTAGGGTCAAACATGAGAATGGTGTGCCTCAAATCGTTGTGTAGACCACCTATATACTTCAACAAAGTTTTAGGTGAGTCTAGAGAAATGCCTAGAATTAAAGCTCTTTTTCTGAATTCCTAGGTATAGCTTTGTACACTTTGCCCTTTTAGCTGGCGAAGAGTTTGCCAATTCATCATTGCTTGCTGCATATAAGCTAGTGGATAGAATTGTTTTTTAATGGCAGAAACAAATTCATTCCAGGTAGAAAGAATTTTACCATGTTTCTTCAAATCAACTTGTGCCTTGCCTTCCCACCACACTAGGGCAGTCCCTCCAAGACGAAGGCTAGCCAGCTGAATCTTTCTCCTTTCTGAATTCATGTTCTGCACCCTACAATATACATCAATCTGTCTAATCCAGTTACTAGCTTTTCTGCATTTAATTCACCATCATAAACTGGTAAATCGAATTTTACATCTAATTTAATCACAGTAGCTTTCTTCTTTTTCTTTTCAGGGCTAGTTTTATGTGAAGAAGATGATGAGGATGGTGATGATGGAGTAGATGGTGGAGAGGGCTTCTCTTCTTTCTTTTTGCCTTCTGGATGGCCATCTAGAAGAGGTTTCTCTGCTCCTTTTTCTATTTGAGATGTTGAAGTGCTTTCACCTCTGCCTTTCTTAAATTCTCTATACATCTCTTCCACCATGGCTCTCATGGTCATGAAACTGTCCATGAACTGAGAGTCTGATTCTGATGAGGTTTGTTCTGCCATCCTCCTCCTAGGATGGACTCTTCCAATTTCTGGATTAGCCTTGACAAGTTCTTCTCCTAGTTTGAGCTTTGATCTAGTTAGCATTCAACAATCCAGCACAAGCTTGTCTAACCTTAGCAAACCTAAAGCTCTGATACCACTTGATCTAATTGTGAAATTTTAGACAATTATTAAGGTATTACAGACTCATGTGCATGGATATGCCTATGTTACTTTGTGCAATGGATCGATAAGATTGCAAAATACATAGACAATGAAGCAGTTAAAGAACATAATAGACAACACACATAAACACAACAAGTTTAAATTAAGGAGTTCACCCAACACTCCTGGGCTACGTCTCCTGGTCCAGCCTTCAGTGATGACCTCTCTATTATGTCTTCAAAAAAACAGAGTTTTACAACAGTGAGCTCAAATTGAGCCTCACACAATAGATACAAAACAATAAGGCTTTACTTGGATCCCCCAAGTCTCTTTTGAATACACAGACTCTCCTCACTAACTCTCTGTCTCTGTTGCTCCATCTCAGCACTGCTTGTCCTTGTTTGCTCTTTGTCTGTGGCTTTAAAGCCCATCGGTGATGTATGTTCATTTCACTTTCTCGGCTCTCTAGCTTCCCGACCTCTGTTCGCTCAAATCCCCATCTGAGCATTAGCAATCATTGCTAAACGCTTTCAGGGATGGTGGCCACCTTTACTGTAACGGACTAGGTCATCGGGCCTTTGAAATCCTCAAAATCGTCGTTCTCTGTATACACAGAGAAATACATTCGAACACAAGAAAAATCCGCCAAACATTGTTTATTGGACTTCAAATATTCATAAATCCGCCTTATAATTCTATCGGGTTCGCCTGTATATCGACATCGCATCTCCACCGTTGATCTGGGAGATCTAGATCCAACGGTTGTGGTTCATTTCGGGCGGCCCTTTCGTACGGGGGTTAACCGCCCGATAAGGTTGGTTTTCTCTCTTCTTAGCCTGGACACATGGCAACCAATGTATGGGATCAGGCGGAGCCCGACCTAAACCACTTACCGCCTTTGGTCCTCCCGAAATCTCGCTTGTTTCCTTTGTATAAAAGAAATACATTAAACATTGAAAAACCCCGAAAAATGTCTTTGGACGGACTTGAAATATTATAATATCGCATCTATAAGTTCCATCGGATCCGTAATATCGCATCGGGCGCATTTCCTTTGTAATCCATTCATTTGGCGGAAATGCGAAATACAAAGGAAATTGTCGCTTTCCAGATTTCAAAATATATAGAATATTGTCTATAACTCCATCGGGTCCGGCTGCCGCAAGCCATATGTATATCGGCCCCGCTCCATTGTAATGTGTCGACGCGATATTGCGATGCGATTGATCCCAATCGCATATCGCACATACCCCGGGCCGTTGTAAGTGCTCCTTTGTATTTGCTGATAGCGATACTGCGATGCAACTTGGGCTGTCGATCTTTTTACTTGATCGACTGTCTTCGTTGACCCCACTGATCGCTGTCGCATATACCATGTGGCATCCGTCGATACCCTCCCTTTGCCACCGCCGATTGCAATTGGCCGATCGGATCTAAACCGTTGAACAGCCAAATTCGATGGCTCTCATGCAAAGTAGTGTTAAACCACCGATACTCTATTTTTCCACTATTTCTTCATGTTTTTGCCTCCCGATAGTGTAATCCTACTTTTTAACAGGTTCTTCTTTTGCGATAGTTTTGAATGTTTGAAGACTTAGAGGGTTTTCTAGGATCCATTTGGATCAGTTGCACCAGTGCAGGACGGCACAGAGAGGTGTGCAATGGTGCGAGATGCAGGGAGTTGTTGCAGCGGCGCAGAGGTCAAAGAGGGAGCACTTGTCAGCAGCAGAGGGAGCTTCAGCATCAGTGGATATCTCTAGCCCAACAGAGAGGTCAGATGGAGGATCAGTTACTTACTTCTCAGTAACTAAATTACAGTGCAGCAGTGGGCAACGCGATGCAACATGATGAGAGGAGGTGCAGTGCAGATGCAGTGCTATAAGAAAGGACCAGAAGCAACACGGATGCAGAGAGAGTTGTCGTACAGATGCGGTAGTGGCAGTGGCAGAACCATGGGCAACAGTACAAGATGTAGCAGTGCAGAAGATGTTGGGCAGGAAGGCCTAGCATTAGCACAGGTACCGATGCCACATGATCAGAGTAATACTCAGTGAGGAGTATTGTTAGAGCACAGTCCTCGCTAAGAGGAAGTGTTGATTTGGGGTAGAATCGGATGTGCTCTAGCCACGAAATTTGGTGGAGAGGTTGGGGCACATGAGATCTCTAATACCCAGAAAGGGTTTGGGCATATTCTAAACAGATCAGGAGATATTAAAATAATTAATAATTTTAATGGAGTCCCTAAGTCTAAACTTAGGGAAAATAAAATATTAATGTGTATTAATATGAACCTGTGTTAGAGTGGTCCAAAAGACATGGATCAAGCCAGATCTAATATTAGTCGTTGAATAGGGACTTAATCTCGGTCGTTGAGATGTCAATAAGAAAAGTATAAGAGGAGGCTTGAGAGTCACTTGGAGAACACACCAGAGTGATCAGTCATTCTATTCTCTAGAGCGGGGTTTGCTAAGAGAGATAGAATCAGTGATCGGGAGAGCAGCTGAGGGGCATTGAGTATAGAGAGACAGAGAAGCAGAGATAGTGTCGGGATAGCAATAGGGCAGCTAGAGAGAGAGACGCAAGAGCAGCCAATGCTCACACAGGGCCATGCAGAGGCAGCGAAGTTTTGTGAAGAGCACCAGAGGGGCCAACGTAGCTAACGCAGGGCCTCCTGGGGCTGATGCAGGCCAAGATAGGCTGACGTAGGGCCAGCGCTGGGCTAGGAGAGGCTGACGCAGTCCAAATTGCGCAAATGCTGGGGTTTTAGAGGCAGATTGGTGTTGAGTAGCTGCCGGAAGAATTATCCAGGGTTTCAACCAATAGATTTGTCTGAAACAGAGAGATATTACTGCTAAGGAAATTCTCTATTGGGTACGCCAGTTTCGGCACCCAGATTGTACTCTGATATTGCTTAATAAGAAAACCCTCAAATAGCTGCACCGGTTTTCCCGCATTGGGTTTTCCTGGGGACATTAGTCCAAAAATAATGGTGTCATGTGGTGTGTTTGTTCTTGTTTCTTTTAGTTGTTTATCTATAATATGTTGAGCATGCACTAGTGTTTATTTTCAGTATTTACATTGTAAATAACTTGTTAAGGAAAATAACAAGTAGGTAGGAATAAATCAGATAAAGTGCATGGAGGGTTTCTAACTAACTAAACTTAGAAACTTCAACAAACAGCAGTACTAGCAGCAACGATATTGTGCCACAATGTTCAATGGGACAACAGCATGATGAGACAGAACAATGATGGGACTGCCATGTCATTGTGCAGCAGTGGCACAATGGGACAGCATGGTGCAACATGGCAAGCTTGGACAACATGGCAAGTATGGTGCAATACGGCAAGCATGGTGCAGTACGGCAAGCATGGACAGCATGGATAGTTGTGGCAAGCACATGAGACATGTTGTATGACAACATGGGACAGCAATGCAGCATTAGGTGCAGCAGTCATGAGGTCTAGCATTGCGATGATGGGTGCAGCATGGTGCAGCACAGTGAGGTGCAGCATGATGACGAGATGCAGCACGATGATAGGTGAAGGAGTCACCTTGGAGAATCAGTGGAAGCAGCATGTCTTCAACTGATCTCATGTATCATCTTCATAGAGATGATCTATGCTCTTAACTAGATAAGTCAAAGTGTTGACTTATGTTGTAAATGTACTATCTCTCTCTCTCTCTCTCTGTTGAACTATTGAAGAACATATAAGAAGAATTGATCAAGGGTTTCCCCACATTGGGGTTTGTCCCTGGCTAGCGCCACATCTTGTGTCCTCTTGTCTCGGCTTGTCTTCTGCGATTTATGTTTATGTTCTATCTGCAGTTTACTTTAACGCTGATGTGATTGCTAATCTGGAAAAGATATTGAGCTAACTGTGAAAATTGAAATAAATTGCTCTAAGCATAGAACATACCTAAAATTAACACTAGCAAAGTCAAAGAGACGACTAGGATCTTTCTCATAGGCACACATCATCATGTAAAGTTGCTTTTGTGTTAACCCATGAAACTTGAGCATGAATTCCTTATCCATGTTCTCCAATAAATCTTCATAAAACTCAACATATTTGTCCACATTCTTTTGTAGTTCTTGAAGGTCTTGATCATTGAGTTTTGCAAATGTAGGACCAAGATTAATCTCTTTTTGACAATAGTCCATTTTTCATGATTTTGCATATTAGGATTAAAATAGAGCCACCAAGGTGAATTAAAATGCCGGGATAGATGCTTGTCTCACCCTACAAGCATTAACTTTGAAGTTCAACGAAGAACTAGGGCTTCGTTCTTCCAATGGAGTCGCCAATAATGATATGTCAATGTGTCATACGGAGAACAAAACACACGTTTCGTGAACCTAGCAATGGCGCCAAAATGTTACTGCTTAAAGAAGCAGGGGTCCTAGGAGGGGATCCTATAGAGAAACTACTAAGTCAAAGGCAACAATGGAGCGATTTCCCAATGTCACCTCCGTTAAGGCTCCCTGCTCTTTATAGACTTTCACCGATGGGAGGATACCCGATATAAGGGGAATCACTAGATGAATGGATCAAATAGGAGGATAAGGAATGGTTCCAAAGGCTTATTCACAAGAGAGACTCAATTATATGGTTTTCTTGCTTGAAAAGCAAGATGATATGCTCTCTAGGAAGGGCTAAGAGGATTCTTGAGGCTAGGGTTTGGGAATATATCTTGTCAAGGGGTTTCCTAGACCCGAAAATCCTTATGGAGAATTGGCCTTTACATGATCTTTGTGGAATTGGAATTGTAAAGTTGCGGAACCACAGAGGACTAAGTGGACCAAAATTAGGTCAAGGGTATGGAGTTGATCAACCAAGGAGGGGCTTGACCTAATTAGGGAAGAGAAGAGGATCAAAGGACAAATTTTCTTGAAATTTGTATGCAATGATCCTGATGAGGTCACTAACCCAAAATCAACCTAGGGCAAGAAATGGTCTTGTGGTTAGGGCTTGCTATATCTCAGGATTCCACTATTGGAATTGCTTGAAATTTCAAGGGCCTCTTGCGCAAATTACAACGCAGTAGTGGACCAATTTTCAAGGATTTTGGATGGCTACAAATGATTTTGTGCAATGCCCTAGGAGACCTTCTGGGTCAGGCCTAGAATTGGAAGAAATGAAGAAAAGAAATGTTATTTTTCCACCAAAGGGATACGAGGATCAGTGCCTTATTGCTTGGGCATAATGGAGTCAAGATACACATAGATCAAGGAATGTCACGAGCTAAGGAGCCCTAATTGGTCTATGCTAGCCTCTCCAAGGGTAGTAACTAGATCAATAAAGATTTATACTCCTAATTTGTGAAGGAGACAAAGTTTCGAGGTCTTTACCCTAAGAGGTGCCTCTAGAAACATTCGCCCAATCCCTCAAAGGTCAACGCATGCATTTTATCACTTATTCAAGGTCCTAGAAGAATTTCTCATTACATTTAACCGATACAAGAATAAAGATAACAACATACATGCATTCAACTAGTAAGATAACAGTACTCAAGGATTGATGGGTATCTGCAAGGCATGGACTTCACTAAGGGTGAGGTTGATGCAAACCTATACAATGTACTAGTTGGTGATGATCCACCATCTTGGTTCTTTAGGTGGATGACCTATTTCTTATAAGGTCAAAGAAGCTCATATAGATATGCAAATGAGATCTTGCTTTGAAGTTCAAGATGAAACACATAAGCATGATTCACTATTTTTTGGGATTCGAGGTGTAGCAATAGACAGGTGAGATTTTCTTGAGACAGGGAAAGTATGTATTTGATATCTTGAGGAGATTCAAAATGGTGGATTACAAGCCTGTGTCTACCCCCCATGAATACCAACTTGAAGAAGTTGAATGCTTTGAGTCAGAGTCTATGGATCCCACATTGCACATGAAGTTGATCGGTTCTTTGATATATCTGGTCAACACTAGGCTAGATATATGCTTTGTTGTAAATACCCCAAGTCAGTTTGTGGTGGAGCCGAGGAGGGTGCATTGGGATGCAACGAAGCACGTGCTAATGTATCTACAAGGTACAATAGAGTATGAGTCGGGTATGTCAGGGGAATGTTGTTGCAGGTCTATACATATTACAGACACAAATTTCGCTACGAGTGTAATGGACACAAAGAGCACCTTAAGGCGTTGCTTCAGCTTGGGATCAACAATGGTCTCATGGTTTAGCAAGAAGCACTCTTTTGTGGCACTTGGTTTAGTAGAGCGAGTTTGGTGAGTTTTGAGGCCATTTGGCTTCGCAATGTGCTTACAAAGTTATTTGGTTTCAAGTTGGATCCCACAGTGATTCACTATGATAATCGAAGTTGCATAAAACTCTCAAACAATCCAGTGTTTCATGACAAGTACAACCATACAAAGATCAAATATCACTTCATCGAAGACAATGTCTAGAGGGGAGTTGTAGCTCCAATATATCTCCACAAATAAGCAAGTTGGAAACATTCTCAACAAGCCTTTAGTGAAGGGGAAGTTTGTCTTCTACAAGGATAAGCTGGGAGTGGTATAGAATACCTCCTCACTAGGAGGAGTGTTGATGATATAGCAATGGACAAGTGCTTATGCATAGCCTAGGTGTCAAGCATTTAGGAGTAGTCCAAGATTGTCTAGGTACTTGCTCATGTTGGGTAAGTGACTTTAATGATTTCTTTCCTAAGTCTAACTCAGGAAAAATCACATTGATTAATTAATAAATTAATGTTGGCAAATGGGCTACAGCTTTCTAAGGGAAAGGGATTTAATCATTTTAGTGAATTATATCAAATCTCTACCGTTAATCTGAGTGGGTTAGGAATTAAGCCTAGCCATCTTTCATTATAGAGATTAAGGGCTAGAGTTTTGGCTCAATGATAATTATAAAAGAAAGCCTAAGGGAGGAGAAAGACACATCGAATCATTGAGATAGAGATTTTTTCAAGTGGAGTGAGAGACTCAAGGTTAAAGAGAAGAAAAGGTTGCAACAAGGAAACTCCCATGAGAGAAATGTGAAGAGGACAAGATATAGGAGAGAGACGGTTGAACTTGCAAGGAAGCCAAAGCTCAGCTTGAAGGGGTCAAAAATTCCCAGGGGTTGAGCTCTTCAGAGGGCCAAAACTTCTAGGGGCCAAGATTTCTGGATTCCATTTTTGCTATATAAGGGCCGAGATTTCTAGGTTCCATTTTGCTATATAATTCATGTATTTCTCTAAGGTCCATTTCCCCTATTATGCGAACCCTTATTTTTCCTGAGAAATTTTATGAAGGATTAATTGGAAGGAAAAAATTTATGTTGTGTTTGTGATTGGTTATCACTCATGCTTCTACTGAAAATATTTTATAGGTTTAGTAATGTCTTTTTATTCAACGTTTTTTCAGAAAATAATTTACAGGGGTGAATCAATTTTCTGGGCATAAAATAAATTGCTAGGGGTTTTAAATCACATCTGGCATTGGAAAATTTAATAGCCCCCTCTGAGGTGCAGCGGGTTTCGCACCTAAGCTTCTGGACTTTATCTCAAGAAGTGCAAGATTTTGCTGTAACAAGTCTCACTGCAACTTTTGGTGATTTCTATTTTCCATGTGAAAATTTTATAGTTCAAAATGACCTATGGCATTTTGCAATTATTTTCTAGACATTTTCTTATGGGGCTGAAGTGAAATTGCTTATACAAAACTTCGGTATTTGAATCACCGATTAAGTTGCTTGCATACTTTGCAAAAAAATTAACAAATTCAAAGAGCGATTTAGTCCCTATTTTACAAATGATGTTCTAATAAAATAGTCAAAATTGTTTGTGAAGAAATTTCAACCCCCACTCCGGTTATCAGTTTTCCTTATCACTCCATGCATTTAATTTTAAATCCAAGCATGATAAAAATTCTAAAATCTGGAAATGATAATATTTTTCTGAAAACACAAATTTAGAGATTTTACAACCGCTGAAATTGCAGAAATAAAACACAACAAAATTATGACAGCCACACACAGAAAATAACACAGTGATTTTTGGTCAATGTGACCCTGGAAAAACCCCCTACAACTCTTGGGGAAAACTAGTTTGAAAGCTCTTTTTTATTTCTAGAAATGCTTTTATAGAAAAACTGAAATACACAGTAAAAATTCCAGCAACCACAAATTACAACTTATCTCGATTTTCGTACTGAACTCCGCATCGAAAATCATGCCAATCAACAAACAGCGAAAACAGAAATTTTTACAGCAATAAAACAGCGTTACATGTTGTACGGTCAGCCTCGAAAAATGTGCCCAAAACTTGTTGTCCCTCTTCCTTGATTTTTGTGTCTTTCTCCTACTGTCATAGTTTTAAAAAACAGCCATTTTGAAACAGAAACAGCCGAGTTGGTCCATTCCATTGCCCTCCGGAGTGACTCGGTACAAAAAACGGCTCGGTTGGCCGAGTCATGGCTGACTCGGCCAACTCGGCCGTTTCCCGTACTGACTCGGCCGAGTCACAAACAGCGGCCCGTAACCCACTAAAACAGCGATTTAACATTATTTTAATGAAATTTTAAGGGGTTTGCTGATTGGTTTGGACTTCAAGGTGTTTTATGAGTTAGCTAAATGTTATTTGGGGTCCATTTCCCCCTCCCAAACCCTATTTAATACACTCAAATGCTCTCTACTATTGATATGCTATTCAAATTTCATGGTAATGTTAAATTCTTAAAGTAAAAGTGACATTCTCCTTAATCTTCATTTTCATCCTTTTACTTAAATTTTTAACATTACCATGAAATGACTCAGGATGTTTGAGAGTGGTTCCGGCCTCATTGGATTTCATATGGAGAAAGTAGAATTTTAGATTTCATTCAAAATCCAGCAGACTTATCAGTTTTTCAGGATTTCAGGATTGGAGGATTGCAATGTTTCCATTGAATTTTGTCATGTATTAGGGTATGGAACTCATATTTTATCAAGAGCACCAATCCCTCTATGTACCTTGATGTTAGTGACATTGGTTGTCGAACTCCTCTGCGATTCGCTCCCAAACCAGGAGCTTTTGAAAATGTCGCTCCCGCTCTCGTTTTCGCTCCTGCTCCGAAGTAACACAAAGAAGAGAAACCATTTGGATCAAAAATGGTTAAATTATCTCGTTTATGTCCAATACAACCTCCGGCTCAGACGAAACCATTTGCTGAACAAAAGACCTGATTCAGATCCCATTGTGTTGGAAGACATTGATCCAACATCAGATTGGGTAGTGGAGAGTCCGTCCAGCAGAGTTTGATCCTGATGAGGATCTTGATTTAGATTTAGATATCGAGACATCAGTTGAACTTGAACTTGTTGTTCAGTTGAATGCAGATCCCAATCCACCAACCTCAGTCTCACAACCAGCAAGGACTCCAGTTGTAGGTGCTTCCTCTGCTCAGCCACGACAGAAGCGCAGCGGCATATCTACTCTATCTCAGCTTGCATCTGTTGTAGTTGCATAGTCTGCTAGTGGTACCACTTCTACAACTGCAGTTGGAGATGATGATGATGAGGAGGAGCCATGGGGCCCCCTGTCTGACTCTGATGATGATCCAGAGATTGATCAACATGATCTTGGCTCCTCTGGTAGTAGCTACTAGCTAGTAGCTGTAGTACTAGTACTGGAGTCTAGTCACAGTTTAATTTTGTTGTAGAGGCCATTTCTAGCCTCCTTGGTTATGTGTTTTTTGTTTTGAGTCTTTGATCATGTATGACAGTTGGCTATGTATTGCCATTGGGTACCATTTTGATATAATGGATTGGTTCATGAGCCTACTTTGATCATATGTTGTCTTCCATCTATATTATAATGTTGTGTGTTTGGAAACATGAATGAAAATCTTTAAAATTATGTTTAAAATCTTTAAAATTATGTTTTTTTATAAAAAAAATAAATATTTAATGTTTTTTTTACAACGACCGAGTCATTGAAATCGAGCCAGCCGAGTCATTACCGTTTCAGAGTCGGAGTCGAAGTCGATCCTCAGCCGAGTCGGAGTCGGAGTCGGAGTTTTAAAACTATGCCTACTGTACAGTTTTTACTTGGGATGCATGCCAATAAACACTGCTGCCCAGATTCGCTGAAATGTCTTCTTGTTGCTCTCTTTCACTTCCTCATTGCTCAGAAATTTTCTTCTTGCTCTCTTTTCTCTTTCTCTCAAATGCTCATGAAAGAATGAATGATTTTTTCATCTTCTCTTCTCTTTTTATTCTCGAAATGACCTTTTGGGTTACCCTAACATCTAATGGCTGAGATTCATTTAGATCTAGGGATGAGAATAAATGTGCATTTAATTCTCAATTCTATTTTTTAACTCACCCACTTAAATAAAGACCCACTTAGCCTTTTATTTCCATAGTCACTTTTTCACTTTCTAATTCTTCATTCACTTTTAATAAAGTCGCCTTTAAATTAGAATGTAACTTTACCACTTATAAAGTCACTTTTAAATTAAATTGACTTTACCACTTATAAAGTCACTTTAAAAGAAAAGTAAAAAAATAAATTTGGACACTTCTCCCTAGGCCAAAGATCAAAGCCTTAGGGTTCTCCCTAGGCCAAAGATTAAAGCCTTAGGGAACCACTTGTCTTCAGGTACCCAAATTTTAACAGTTTAACCATCTCAACACCTTATGTGTATATTTAGATCCATGTGGCATGTGCAGGTCTTCAAAGTTGCTGCTGGGATGTGTTTTAGATTATTTAGTTTGCAAATTTCGTAATAATTGCCTGCCAGATGGACAGGATTTCAACTTTTGAAGCTGTATATATTTCATCATACATCTAACACCGCCATCCTGCAATATCTGTAAGCTAATTTAATTCAAAAGCATTTACTGTATCAAAAGTAGCTGTCTTTTCCTGTCAATTATAACTTACGATAACTGATAAATTTAAACATTTTGCATGGCACCTTTTAACACTTGAATTAGAAGGAAATCATTTTATGGCATTTAACTTATAATATAAAGCAATGAATAGAAGGAATGAATGAATTCACGTACAGCTGAAAAGGCAAACTAAATAAGAACTTAAATTCAAATGAGAAAGACAATGCAACATACCTTTGAACGGGAAAGTTGACGAACTTTTAGATTTAGTTCTAGTTGTTGTTTCTCTGCCCATGCTGTTACTGCCATATCCCCCCGTTGATCAAATGCCTTTCTTTTCTTCATCAACCACTCCATCCATGCCTTAGATGCCTGACAGCACAAATCAGAGTTAGAAAAAATTCTATACAAAATATGCAAACATGCTTGCAGAACCATGTATCCAAAAATCTACCAGAGATCCCAATTTCAAATGCACATATGCAGAGATGTACTGGCAACAGAATGGAGAGAAGACACATACTACTACATAATCCAAAGCTTACATGTTCCTCGACTTGAACTTTCATTTATTCTGCTATTTGTTTATGTACAGACACACGCAAAAGGACATTAGAGACAAAGGCATTTATTCTCCATATAGAAAAACTCGAGCAATAGCAAGCCATCAAGGTGCAAAATATTCTTAAATTGTAAGAAACTAAATTTTTCTATTCTACAAATAGTACAAGGAACTTGGCATATATCTATATATATATATATATATATATATATATATATAGGCAATAACACGTGATGTCATCTAGACTGATATGAATAACGAAATAATAGGTGTTACATATCTATCTCCCTGTCCCTCAAAAACAATTGTCAGTTAGAATGCAAATGTGGCAACTCAATGTTAGCATAGATTTTTACCACTTCAGATAATTAAATTATCTAATTAGTCTGGAATAAGAAATTTCTGTGCAACATATAGGAAAATTTCCCCTAAGTGTCACATTCAAATTTCCCTCTCCGTTTGGACTGCTGTTTGCCAACCACAGAGGGTGTCCATAGTCTGGCATCCACTATTTCCCCTAAAAATCTACAAAATAACATAGAAAAAACAACAATGCAATTGTTGTTTGACCAGCAAGTTAGTGGCCAAATGAGTTTGTAAATTTCTGCGTTTTACATGGTGGAAAAATCTCTGGCATCAGCTTTTTTAAACGGAAAATAAAGTAGACGAAAGTCTATTTAAATGGCAGATTTAATCAATGAAAATGGCTCAAAAACCTTTACAATATTACATAAAATAAACATTAAGACATCGAACAACCCAAAGTGAGAATAAATCAAAACCAACAAGTCCAAGAATCTGGTTGCACTAACATGACTATTATAGAACCGACGACAATGATATTCAGACATAATAAATTAAAAGCTGTAAGAGAGAATGAATGGAGACAAGAGAGAGAGAGAGAGAGAGTAATGTTGTTGTTTCTCATGACAATTCGATTTGAAACCATAGCTTCCACCATTATTTATAACCTCCCCCTCCTCTAATTCCTCGAATGCACACTAGGACAAATAAGAGGTCAAACTTCTCACAAAGGGAAACCAATGAACACTGAGTCACTGAGTTAGAGTCAACTCGCCATCTAACTAAACTGAACAAGATGAAAAAACTGAGTGAAGTGAGAGATGCTTGAATTCCAGTGCAGCAGTCATGAGTTGTCGTGAGATAAAAATATCTTTGAACACAATTTTAGGGAATTCAACTTGATAAAAATATGCTTGGGTAAATTTTGTATTTTTGAACTGGGATAAAAATAACCATGATGCAATTTTGGTGAAGCCGACCTGGATGGTGTAAGAATTGTTGCACTCAAATTTTTCACAGTTCCGAGGAAGCGATTGTACAATATTTTTCTTTAAAGGATCGGATCATCTATCAGCAGTTTATGTGTCATTGTGAACCCATTTTGCAAGTCATGTAATTGTTGTAGCGGCTACAACCACCCTCCAAAATTTTGCCTCAACTTCGTTTTGGAGACTCCCTACCAACTTTTCACAACACCTTGTCTTTCTTTGTCAAGTACACAAGCTTCAGTGTTTTCCTTGCACAAAGGCAGACTGTTGATCACAACTCGATGCATTCCCCTCACAGGCTGATCACCCAGACTTGGTCCAGCTGCACGCTGAGCAGCTCCCCCAAGAAATTGCACAATTTTGGAGGGCAACCAACCTTCTCTCCGGAAATTGTGCAATCCTGACTGGCAGCCTGCTGGGCTCCAAAATTGCGCAATTCTGGCAGTCAACCCTTATTAGAATAATGCTACTTTAGTGTTTAATGTTGTTTCTATTTCTGTCTTATTAGCAGTTTCTTAGACGAAACTTCTTGTTTCTATTTCTTAGTAGAAACTTGCTGTTTCTATCTATGTAAATACATTTGTATTATTTATTGAGCTTCATAGCTCATTGTAAATCAATTCAATTCGTTCATTGATTATGGTATCAGAGCTTGGGTATTTGTTTTAGAATAATTTTTCATTGTGTGAAAAACTTTGTGTTTTATTTCGAAATTGCTCTCTAGGGGTTTGAATTTTCTGCATCATTGCAGATGCCATTGTTTCATATGAGTGCTTGCTTTCACGCTGTGGATTTTTATTTTTTTTCGAGGAGTCTGAAAATATTTTTTTCTGATACAGAGACAGAGCGATTCTTCGTTTTTAACAAAAGTTGGCACCTGTTGATTCAAGGACGGGCTTTGCTTGGGGTTTCATCATTACCCTATTACAACCCTATTCATTCCTTCGTCGTATCCAGACTCAAGTCACAGTTTGAAAACCAGTCCCTGCTAGATTTATCAACCGAGGAGACATTGCGCACGAAATTATCAAAGTGGAAATTCCTTAAAAGTGTCGAGAGTAAGTCCTTTGGCGAATTCTTGGTATTCATCTGTGACGCCGTAAGTCCTTCAATCTCTTGGCAGTCTCCATGACGATTTCCTGCGACAACTTGGCGGCCTCCTTCGCAATTCCCTGAGACTTCTTGACTACTTCTTGTGCGTCACTATGGCCGACGCAGCTTCTCTCTCCGCGTGGCGTCACAATTTCTGAGTTGGGGCCATCGCATAATCTTTGGAGGAACGTGTTCTGCTAAGTGTCATGCGAGCCCCTGCGTACATGCGTAGCAGTTTTTAACAGCCAACGATCGCAAAATCCGCGTTTATCTTTCGCATGAAATTTTTTTTTATCGTGGTTCCATCCGCCCAATAAACAAGCTTTACAGCGGTCTGGATTTCCCGCGAGACGAAAGGAATAGTGTGGTAGAGAAATCAATTTTTTCGCACCATTTACACCTGAGCGATCGCTATTAGTATCGTTGTGCTACGGCTTCAACCATTTTGTTCTGACCGAACGTGACATTTTGGTAATAGCGATCGCGCTGAGGGTTTGGATCGTGGCTGCGTGCCAGATGATTATTCCCTCCATTAAGTTTAGTTTTGTAGTGCGTTAACCAGACAAAGTACGGAAAGATCAACAAATTCCTGTTGTACACATTAAGACAAGCGTAGTGGGCACAAGGAACGGACCAGCGTTATATCAATACGGAGAAATTTTTTTTCGTGGCCAAGGTATTTTATTTTGTCGAAAAAAATTTCCGAGTACAGATTTGATGTGGGTTTTGTGATATCTCAACTGGGTAATCATCAAAATTTTCTAGGTGCATCATTTTCTGTGCCTCGATTTTTCGAGTCAGCCAGCATCTGCATTGAAAGTCGTGCCAGAGTCCTTTGTTGTTTTCAATATCTTGGGAAACGGGCAGATGGCCTCGCTAACCAATCTGATGTTGGAAGGCAGTCAGCGCTTTAATGGCACCAATTATAAAATCTGGAAACAGAGAATGTTGAGCATTTTTTAATATAGGCATCTTGACCAACTCGTTTTGGGCAAAGAGCTCTATCCTGGTACAGCTGGTGCCGATCAAGATAAGTTTAATGATCGAAATTGAGAGGTTGTTATGCTTCTCAAACTCTCTGTGACTGATGATCAGTTACCGCAGATTCCTTCTGGCGAGATAGCTGCCGAAATCTAGCAACATTTGAAGGAATTGCATGAGACATCCGACAAGAGCAGAGCTTGTTTTCTCAAGAATCAGTTGTTCTCCATCACGATGGAAGAACATATGTCTTTACAGGAACATCTTAACAAGATTAAAGACATTCGAGATCAGCTCGAAGCCATTGGTCGGACCATGGAGGAAGAAGATATGGTAGTTATCACTCTGAAAAGTCTGCCAAAACCTTATGAGCACTTCATAGAAACACTCAACATTACCTCCACTAATGTTGATCTGAAGTTTCCGGAGTTATGCAGCAAGCTCATGCAGCAGGATCATTGGAAACAACAGTTTGGTAGTGGTGCTTCATCAGCCTCCTTAGAAAATAATTTTACTGCCAAATATCAGTCCTCTCAGTGTTTTCAGCAAAAAGGTTCTTCTCAGCCTTTTGATCTCGCTAAAAAGAAAAATGTGCAGTGTAATTACTGTCACAAGTTCGGTCACATGAAGAAAGATTGCCGACAAAGGATTACTTCTGAACAGAAGAAACAGGGAGGGTCCCATCAAACAGCGAATGTTGCAGAACATTCCGAGCAGACAAAATCTGTCTTTTACGCCTTTATGGCTAAGAGGTCATCAGATCATGTCCCGTCTTCTGCCTGGTACATTGACTTTGGTGCATCACGCCATTTCTCTCACAGGCGTGACTGGTTTATTGACTTCTCATCTTTCAGTGATTCCGTGGTATTCGGTGGAGGTGAGTACACAGTGGTTGGCAGAGGTACAGTTCAGATCTAGTCTAGTGGGCGCACACACATCTTCCTAAATGTGTACTATGTTCCTGGTATGGAAATTAATCTGTTGTCTGTCAGCCAGACTATGCGGAACTCTCCTCAGCTCGATGTGGTGTTCAGTGCGCACAAGTGCTCCATTATTGACAGGGAGACTCGTCTTACGATTGTCGTTGGCCTAGAGGATCATAGTCTATACAGGCTTCTTGACACTGGTGATTCTCCAGAAGCGGCTCTAGCAGTTCGTGTTTCTCCCATCAGCACTCTGTGGCATCAGCGATATGGGCATCTAAACATTCAGTATCTTTCTCAGCTATCTCAGGAAGGACTTGTGTCAAGGTTACCTGATATTCAGAGTCAGCAGTTGGGAGTGTGTGGCCCCTGTCAAGCTGGCAAGCAACATTGGTCTTCATTCAAGGATGGAGAATCTTGGTGTGCATCTAAGGTACTCCAGTTAATTCATGCTGATATTTGTGGTCCTATGAATACATCTTCTATTACTGGTTGCAAATATTTTTTGCTTATTGTAGATTATTTCTGTAGAAAGATGTGGGTGTACTTTCTAAAACATAAATCTGATGTTTTTAGTATTTTTCAGAAGTTTAAGTCCTTAATTGAAAAAGAGTCTGGCTGTAATATCATAACTCTTAGGACAGATAACGGAGGGGAATTTTGTTCTTCTGCTTTCTCCAAATTCTGTGATACTCATGGCATCAAACACCAGTTAACTACACCCTACACTCCTCAGCAGAACAGTGTTGTCCAACGTCGCAACCGTACGGTTGTTGAAATGGCTCGTTCCATGTTACAACACAGGGGTGTTCCGAACAAATTCTGGGCTGACGCAGTGTTTACTGTTGTCTATCTTCTTAACCAATCACCTACTCAAGCTGTTAAAGGGAAGACTCCAAAAGAGGTTTGGTCTGGGCGTAAGCCTATGATCAGTCACCTCAAATTATTTGGCTCGATTGCATATGTTTGGATGCCAGCTGCTAAACACTCTAAGTTGGATACCAAAAGCCAGAAACTCATGATGACAGGGTACAGTGATCACCACAAGGCCTATAGGCTGATAGATATAGCCACTAGTCGTCTTAGCTTCAGTCGGGACGTAGTATTTGATGAACACAAAGGATTCTTTCAGTCTCCTCCTTCTGAACAGTGTTCTGAGGATCAGCCTCACAGTGTTTTTCTTCTGTTAGGTCCACCTGATGGGAGGGATGATGCAGCATCAGTATTTGATGTTGCACTACCTGAGCTTCCTCTAGAACATAATCCTCCTCTTGTTGTTCCTCTTGCTCCTGAGCCTCCTCCACCTCCTCCTAATATTGGTTCCTCTACTCTCCGGCCTAAATGGTGGGCTAAAACTATTGGTGATCTCCGAGATAATGAACTCCTTGAAGGTAGAACTTCCAAAAATAAGAGCACACAGCAGTCTACTGTAAATTTTCTCTTATGGCTAATCTACACAGTATTTTTGAGCCTCAAACCTATTCAGAGGCTAAGGGGACACCTGAGTGGGAACAGGCTATGGAAGTTGAATTCCAGAGTCTTCAAAAGAATCACACTTGGACCCTTTTTGATCTTCCTACAGAGAAGAAGCTCGTTAACTACAAATGGGTGTATAAAGTGAAATACAAAGCTTACGAAACCCTAGACAAGTATAAGGCTCGCCTTGTTGCTCAAGGGTTCTCACAGAAGGAAGGCATCGACTATGAGGAGACCTTTGCTCCTACAACCAAGATGAGTACCATACAGCTCGTCCTTGCCTTAGCAGCCCGGTTCAATTGGAAAGTCCATCAGATGGATGTAAAGAGTGCTTTTCTGAATGGTGACTTACAGGAAGAAGTCTACATGACGCAGCCTCCAGGATTCAAGGTTGTCGGTCAAGAACAGAAAGTTTGTAGATTAGTCTATTGGAAATAATACTAAGAGGGGGGGGTGAATCAGTATTATCAAACTCTTATCAATTTATACAATATTTTCAGATCTGACAATTGAAACTTGCATATACCTTCCAAACTTATAATTTAATTTATTCTTCAGATGTTTGTCATTAACT
>APFE030526394.1:81878-102940 GCA_000404065.3 Pinus taeda
GAAACCCAATGTGGGTGAAAACCACCTGTTGCAATATGTCTCTATCTTTTCAATTAGAAACTTCTTTTTACAATGATTTTGTACTGGTACAGTCCTTTACCAGTACGCAAGCTACTACCTGCAGAGAGCTACAACCCTCTCTCGTGTTCCAGCTTCTCTTGGAAGGGAGCTACAACCCCCTTAGTTCTTGTACTAGTTGAGATACTAGTACGCAGGTTGCTACCTGCAGAAGACTACAACCTTCTCTTCCTTCCAGGGACCACGTTTCATAAATTTTTAGACTGGATCCACAAGTAACATCAAGAATTTCTGCATCAACCAATCACCTTTTCACCAATCAAAACTGAATCAAAATAAACACTTCTCTGATGACTATACCCAAATCATCATAACAGTAATCACACTCCACTTCTGAACCCAGAACACTATAGCAATAAACAGAAGTAGCTAGAACATAAATCAAGAGATGTACGCTACTTCACTATTCAGAAACCTGCGTGCATACGCTTCTGTGTTAATACCGACCTGCGTATACGCGACTTTCCCTTACAAGAACAACATGTATACGCTTCTTCGCTTCACTGAACCTACGTACAGATCTACAAATTAATTCTTTCAAACATTCAGATATTAGTTAACCCAGATTATCATATTTATAGATCAAGCGTGCGCCACATGTCATAGATCAAAATCATATAGAGATACCACTATTCCAGCCTTAATATTTTGACCCATCAATAGAACTTATCATTCTCCTTGCGCTCAGGTTCCTTCTTCATTCAGATCCAGATCTGCACCATAACCCAATCACAATATTCCTCCAGAATTCTAGCACTTTATCAGATATTCAATAATTTAGAAGATGCCTTGCCAAATGATATCCTTCCTCTTTTATAGCCTTAGGCCTTTCACAATACCACAGACCAAAAACCATAACAATTCAGAACCATGGACCCAATACTTGGGATCAACACTTATGACGAGATACCATGGCCCAAAACCATAGGTTCAAATACCAAGAACTAAATACCATGGACCAACCAAGATTTCCCATGAAAGTGCGTGAACTTTTCTCTACATGAAAGTGTGTGAACTTTTCTCTGCATGAAAGTGCGTGAACTTTTCTCTACATGAAAGGAACTTTTCTTTGCATGAAAGTTCTTGAACTTTTGGTTCACACCTTTTGTGCGGGAGACCTGTGGAACTAGAAAATAACTTTGCTACACTATAATTTATCATCTGAGATGAGTGGGTTTCCATCAAGTACAACATATGTATCATAATGCCAACACTATCTTTGTAGATTTATGGTGACAAAGATGAGAAATTCGAATTTGGTAGCAACTCTTATTTGATGAGGTGGCCTCCAAGTCACTAACTGTGTTTGAGCTTTTTCATCTCAAAATTCCAAAAAATAGGGTCCAATCATATCTTTGAAGATATCAATCTGATATATATGTTCAAAAACTGAGAGAAGTTTTGTAGCTTAGCATCTAAGGAACAAAAACCTCCTCCAGTTTACCAAAATTCATTTCTGATTATCCACAATGTGCTCTGCAAAAGGGTGACTGGAACAGGAAATTTCTGGAAAATATGCCTTCAAAGAATCATTAGCATCTCCCAAACCATAACAGTTGTTAGAAAACTGAGAGAGTTTTTTGTACAAGAGGATGTTAGCAACAAAAACCTATTTCAGTATTTGAAAATACATTCTTCATTGTTTGTAAACCATGTTTGAAAGTACTACATTGTATAGGGAAAAAACATAGTTTTACTTGGCCATGAAACGAACATATGACGTGGAGGCATGAGGTGACATGGAGGTGGGGATGATGTGGATACATGACGTGGATGTGAGTGGGGACAACAGTCCAAGTGGCAGGCAGTGAGTGGTGTGGGAGTGACAACGAGGTCAAATGTTAATTTTGTAATGGACATGGCTAGGTGTCGGGATAGGAGTGGAGGGTAGAGTGCGGGAAGAGCTAGTGGGAAAGGGGGAGAAAGTTGGCGGATTTCAGAGGGGGTATAAGGTAGTAAGTTGTATCGTTCAGGGGGGTGAGAAATGTGGGGAAGGCGCAAAGTATGGATGGGGCCCGACAGGAGAAACTACCTTTTCGGACCCCTCCCCGAGTAGTGAAGGTAGGATGGAGAAGGGGGGCTGAAAAATATATGATTTATTGATCGAGATCAGTGTGGAATCCCGATGCTCTAACAGTGGCGTACTTTAACCATATAAGACAGAATAAATTTTTGTCCATATGTGCCTTATTACAATTTATTTAAACACATTTAAATGATGTGATTAATTTAATCTAAACACACTTAATTATTCTCTAATGCTACATTTCGACTTGCAAGCATTTTTTTTTTTATTTTCTCAAGGATTTGACCTTTTTTGGAAATAATTTACAACATGGAATATTATTTACAACATCCAAAATATAATAATAATTAGCCATAACTAAGCAATCCTATAAAAAATATAGGACCCTAACAAATACAATGGACAACACTAGCTCCAATAGTGGAGAGTTAAAGCCACTACTTGCTCCCCAAAAGTACTAACTTTGTCTCTTTAATGCCTTATGGGAGAAGCCAAGGTTAAAAGTCTTTACACGAGGAATGAGGATCTATTTATAACTTGAGAAATGACCTTTAACCTCCTCATGACTCTTGACTTTCCAACTTCTAGTGACCTTTGGACTTCCAAATGACATTTGGAATTACATATGACTCTTGATATTACATGTCTTCTGGAATTGCATGACTCTTTTGTCCTTACATGACCTTTTGACTTCTACTTTTTTGTCTCTATAATGATTACATAATACATCATGGCTTCACACATAATCATATGATGAGATTTGACATGTCACTGTCTTTGATGACTAGGACTAATAGTGATTGATGACATGGATTTTTCTTCAATGGTAACATGGTTGCTACTTTGTCTTCGTTCTTGATACATCTTCTAATTAAGGTGCTTTCACCCTCCAAAGGATCTTCAATCTTGGAGTATTTTGGGTGCTTTGATTATCGAATTTCAATCATGTTCTTGGTTCTCTTCATGCTTCCTTTGTTCTTCCTCTTTGCCCGATATTCCTCGTATATACTTGCCATGAGGTCCGGGGAATACCTGTTTCTGTAATCACTCATGATGAGCAAATATCAGTCTGAAAATATCCTATTCTACCATGTTTTGTGTAGATTTTCCTGTTCAGGCCTTTTCAATGCTCTCAAAAGGGTCAAAGGAGCTTCAGGGAACATGGGCGTACTTTGAAACATTCAAGGTGTTGAAGAATGTAACTAGATTCAGTCTTCATAGATTGCACTTGAGTCAAAATGTAATATATTTATCAAAAGAAAGAATAAATAAATTTTATTATTATTTAATTGGCTTGTTAAATCATGGGTTTCATGCTTGGTTCAATTGTTATAGGTCAAGCCTCCATTGTAGCCTTTAAGATATTCATGTGAGTTAAAGGCAATGTGTTTAATGGTCAAAGACTCCTCCATCAAGGCAGATTCAAATAGATCATCATCATGTCAGCCTAACCTAAAATGGAGTCACAATTGTTGAAGGTATCATGTCAGTGTATTTCAAGAAAGAACAACTATAAATACTAGCCTATACCTCACTCCACAGTTGAGTTAAGAAGCTTGCATAAAATCATAGAAGGACAAGTTCAGATATCTCTTAAATGAAGTTTGAACATCTCTAAAATGTAGCTCGGTTTATCTCTGAAAAGAAGTGCGGATATATCTAAAATGAAGCTCAGATTGTTTGGTGCTACTACAATAACTCTGTTTTGGTACCACAATAGTTAGAAGGGTATAACTACAGTGATCATGGTTCAGTATGAGTTTAAGGGTATGACCACTGTGATAAGGGCTTGGTGTTACAACAATGAAGATCTCGATGCAATCTCTATCCCAATGTAACTACAATGATGAACAATAAGAAGGTTATGTTGTCATCATAGTAAGAAGGTTTTGGTGCATCACAGTAAGAAGGTATCGGTGTTATAACTATGATAAGATCTCAATACTATTATAGTGGTAAGATCTCAGTCTCAGTAGCATTGCAGCAATGATGCCTTGGTGCAAAATCAATGGCAAGTACTCAATGAAAACATAGTGAAATGAGGATGACTTAATGGAGGTAGTCTCGAGTCTAAATTGTAAGGGTCTTGGTCGTCCAAACTTG
This sequence comes from Pinus taeda, assembly GCA_000404065.3. Lineage (NCBI taxonomy): Eukaryota > Viridiplantae > Streptophyta > Pinopsida > Pinales > Pinaceae > Pinus > Pinus taeda. The sequence goes on from APFE030526394.1 coordinate 86,086, forward strand.
AATCTACTAAAGGAAGAATTTAACTGGGTTTTCCCCTCGAATGGGTTTTTCCCTGGCAGCATGCCTACATCATGCGTTCTCTTCTATTTGTTGCTTGGAATTAGTCTTGATGATAAGAAAAGATAATTTGAAAGATCATATAATAATAATAAAAACATCACAAGATAATGTCATAATAAGAGAAATCCTTAACTACCACTCCTTTGAATTTCTCAACATGGTTTCAGAGTTATGGTCATGGTACGACTTTCGATATAATTTAGCAAGATAGGTTTGGATCAGTTTCAAAAAGAAGAATTTGTGAAAATACAATGACATAATCTCAAAAGTGTGGTAAGGACACTAAAGGTGTTAGTTCGGTGAGATAGTTCAAAGAATGAGTGATCAAGTTCGGAGCAATATAAGTTCAATGCATCCTCAGAAAACCAATTTGGTAGAAGGGTCAATACGATTCAAAGAAGAGTTTCGGTAAAATCAAGTAACATGCTACAAAGGAGTCAAATTTGGATCTACTTCAGTATTGAATTTGTGTGATATCATAGAATAGAACTCATGAGACAAGTGTGGATATCACAGAGTTAGAAATCTCATAAAAAGATTCGATACTACTGTGTCGAATTTTGTTGAACCTTAGTGAGGAATTCGGTGAAGTTTCAGTGAGTCATAATTAGTGGAAGATGGAATGTTTTAGGGCTGCCTCCACAGAACCAAAACCTTGTACTAATAATTGGGTTGTCACTACATAACCAAGACACACCTATGTTGCCATCACTGGACTAAATGAAGTCACTACATAAATGTAATAAGAGTCAAGTTTTGATTAAACTCTAACACAAGTAAGGATGCCACAGAAATCAACTATGACCGAAACAAGAAACCAACTTAAGGAAATCAAGTAAGTACTCCTTACTCAAAAAAATACACTTGAAACAAGTATAATGAAATCAGAGGTATGTAATTCACAAGGTATGCATGTTCATATGTGTTTAAATTTATATTATCTCTAAAGGTTAATATTATCCTTGTTTATAGCTAGACTAGGATAAAGATAGTACTCCCTAGATATCATACATATTAGAACATAAATACTTATTTTCTAATGTTTACAAATAATCTAGGATGTCAAATAAAAGGTCCTAATGTTGATTGAAAGAATGAACAACTTACCATAGGATTCCATCCTCTGTGATCATGTAAAAGATCTAACTTAAGTAGTTAAATCATGTTCTTGGTATCACATGTTGTGCTTGTAAGGATGTACTACAGGTATAAAAGATCATGGCTTAATACAAAGAATACAACGTCAAGGAATCCTTCCAAGGTTTGTCAACCTCTTGGTATGTCTTAGACTATAAACCTTACAAAACTCTCTTAATATAAAAAGTATGTTTATCTTATTTTTGTAATTTGCGTTGCATTACTAACATTGTTATGTCTAGACATATTGAATCTTAATTATTCTTGTTTTGGGTGATTCATAACTTGATAAATCTACCCCCTCCTCATATTCTTAATTGATTTTATATAACCCTAGAGAGGTTCTCTGGAAAACCCTAATCTAAGGGTATGATAATGTTAATATATGAAACCTAAAACTACTTAGGGTTATTGAGTAATGCTATTTGAATTTCGTGTTGATGATTTCATGTTAGGGGTTTTGATATGATGATGGAAACCTTAACTTGTTAAGGTTGAAATGATTTTGTTTGAAATCCTAACCCTTTGAAGTTTTGGTATAGTAGGGTTTGCTTTGCTAAGTTATGAAATCCTAGATCTTTAGAATTTGGTTGGACCTATAAGAAAAACCTTTGTTGTGATCCTAGGAATGAAGCCCTCGGTATGTATATGTCCATGTGGTTGAATCCCCAACTTGGTCTAGGTTGGTATATGTCTAATATGTTTCCTGGCATATGATATGATTGATGATGAATTCCTAGATATATGTGTTGACCTAATTATTAATGAGCATAAGACTTAGGGTTTAATGTAAGTCCTTGTCTAAGTTTGATATTCTATGATGATGCTAAAATGATAAAATCTAGGGTTTTTAGCTACCTCTAGTGGATGCTAGTCATGTTTTTGATTAAAGTTGTAATTGGTTCTTAGTTATTAAAAACTTATGTATAAAATCTAGGGTTTATATGAAATCCTAGTAGGAATTCTAACATATGAATTATGAAAGTTGTTAAATATTTTTGTTTGACTTGTTTCTAGGGTTTGAAATATATTGTAGTAAGGTATGTCATACCATTGGTAGAAACATTGAAACCTTAGATGTAATGAAAGGTGTTATGAAATAAATCTTGATGAAGTAATATAAGGTTTATGACAAAGTCCCTAGCAAAATGTTGAAAAGTATGTATCTCTTATTTAGGTATCTATTATATAAAGTTGAAATGCTTCTGTGATTCTGATATGACTAACTTCATGATTCTATAGAGTTGGTTGTGCTTGCTATCTAAGTTGTGCAGGTACATAATCTTCAAGATGGCGAAAACGATCGCAAGTAAATTCAATGTGAATGATGATATTAATGATAACTCTGGTGAGATGGATGGAAGCCACTAAAGATTCTCCGATGTCGAAAAGAAGAAGAGATCTCCCTGAGATTAAGAGGGAGTCTGGATAGAGAAAATATCCCTAGTTGAGACGGAGAGCATAGTTTTGATTGGAGAATGAATTTTGAAGGATATGTTGTTGTATGAAAAGAAAAGTATCAAATATTCAGTTGATAGGTCTATAGCATTTAAGAAGCAACATCAGGAAAACCCTGAAGGTTTGTGTTTATTTATTAATATGTAAAAGTATATTATTGATTGGGGTTGTGTTTGTACATGTAAATCTCTCGAAGGTTTTGATAGCATGTTGGTTACCAATCAGTTCGATTGGGAGAGATTGGTTTTCCTTGATCTGTTGTATCAAGGAGTGTTGAGGCTTTGTGAGTGAAGCATTACCTAGGAGGAAATATCGTTGGCACTTTGTGTTGATTTCTAGGTCCCAAAGTAGAGAGGGTGGTGTGGGTCATAGAGCTCTGACCATGGATACACACCTAAGTCCCTAGGTTGATGGTTAGCACGTAAGCCTGATGGTACATAGAGAGGTTGAAAGCTTGAGTCCATCTTATTCCCACCCAAATAGATTGCCCTAGTCAGGAATATAGTCAGTGGCATTGCAGTGCCTAAATTGTTGAGAGACCAATGGATATATTTCCCTGGTTAGGAATCTATTCCATGGCATTGCAGTTCCTACACATCTTTGTAGATGATGTGTTTTGAGATCTTCCATGTACCTGCCTTATTATATGTAAATATGAATACCTCCCTAATTAAGAGGGAGAGCTTAAGAATATAACTAGGGTCGGTCTTCATAAATTGTACTTGAGTTACAATGTAATATATTTGTCAAAAGAAAGCAGAAAGAATTTTTATTATCAATTTAATTGATTTGTTAAAACATGGGTTTCATGCTTGGGTCAATTGTTATAGGTCAAGCCTCCATTGTAGGCTTTAGGATTATTTATGTGGGTCAAAGTCAATTTGTTTATTGGTCAAAGACTCCTCCATCAAGTCTCCTTCAAGATGGCTTCAAATAGATCATTATCATGTCGGCCTTGCCTAAAATGGAGTCGCAACTGTTCAAGCTATCATGTCAACTTATTTCAAGAATGAACAACTATAAATATCAACCTATACCTCGCTCCACAATTCAGTTAAGAAGCTCACATAAAATCATAAAAGGACAAGTTCAGATATCTCTAAAATGAATTTCAAACATCTGTGAAATGTAGCTCAATTTATCTTTGAAACGAAGCTCGGATTACCACAGATTCGGTGCTACTACAATAACGTTGTTTCGATACCACAATAGTGAGAAGGGTATAACTACAGTGATCATGGTTATGTTTGATTTAGGGGTATGACTATAGTGATAAGGGGTTGGTGTTACAACAATGAAGATCTCGGTGCAATCTATGTCCCAATGTAACTACAGTGATGAACAATAAGAAGGTTTTAGTGTCATCACAGTAAGAAGGTCTCGGTGTTATAACTATGATAAGATCTCAGTGCTATTACAGCAGTAATATCTCGGTCTCGGTAGCATTGCAGTAATGATGTCTTGGTGCAAACTCAGTGGCAAGTACTCGATGCAAACACAGTGAAAGGAGGATGACTTGATGGAGGTAGTCTCGAGTCTAAATTATAAGGGTATTGGTTATCTGAACTTGAATCTATTGAAGGAATAATTTTGACTGGGTTTTCCCCTAGAGTGGGGTTTTTTCGCGGGCAGCGTACCTACATATTGTGTTCTCTTCTATTTTTTGCTTGGCATTAGTCTTGATGATAAGAAAATATAATTCGAAAGATCAAATAATAATAATAAAAACATCACAAGATAATGTCATAATAAAATAAATCCTTAAATACCACTCCTTTGGAGTTCTCAACAGAAGGGATGAAGAGGGAAGGCTTCAATGCTTTGTCATGCACTCAAGGGAGGAAAGCAAACAAGGCAGGGCACATGTCGTAAGTACAAAGGACAAAGGGGAAGGCTTTGGGCTTCCCAAGTGCATTATGTGCTCAATGGAGAGAGGGAGGGCACAAGGCACACTCCCAAAGGCTAAAGGTTGAGGCTTCATGCCTTCGGGGTACGCTCATGCGCTCAAGAGGCCTCAAGGAGGGCGCACTCTTGAAGGCCGAAGGTTGAATCTTCATGCCTTCAAAGTGCACTCATGCGCTCAAATAGTTAAGGAGGGTGCATTAGGGAAGGCTAAAGGTTTGAGCTTTGGGTCTTCAGGATGTGTTAGTGCACTCAAGGAGGGTGCACTTTTGAGTCAAAGGAGTGCGCTCAAGGAAGACTTAGTCATTCTTGAAGGGCACAATTTGAGACAAGGAAGGGGATTTGTGCTTTGGGAGTGCACCCAACTCTTAAGGAGGGTGCAAGGCACACTTCCAAACAATGAAGGGTCTCCCATCAAGGCTTTGGAGTGCACTCATATGCTCTTGGCCTTAATGGGCTCACTTTGCAACAAAAATTTGTCTAAATCTGGGTGATAAGGCAAGGGGCGAGCAAGATCAGTTCTCAGACATAAAACCATGTGCGACACGTACCAACTCATTGAGAAAACTTAGACAATCTTGATCAACAATGAATAAACATCAAAATGCCACTATATACACATTCCCCAAGTATCACAGGTGAAGTGTGTGCGACTATGACCCGAAAGTGTCATTTTACAACACAAGGATATTGTGACCATAAATGAACATAGAGATGTTCTGATTGATGCAACGACATTTGAGAACATTCAAGAAAACTCACAACACATAGAGAAACATGAAACAACACTTGATGACCGAGGTGACACTTGATACAATAAAGAGGTAGGCTCCAAATTTCGAATGTAGTGAAAATTTTGAAGGGTGTTGTAGCAGTGACAACAACACCCAAGCTAAATCATTGGCCTCATCGATCTCTACGCCAAGCTAAGGAGGCTCCTTACCAACATATTGGCCAATATCTACAAATTATTAGACATTAATGATGAGACAAAAAAAGTGTATATATATATATATCACTTATTATAAATTAAATATGCATTAAATAAGGAAAAATTATGCAAAAAGTTAATAAAAAGATAAGGATAATATTATATCTCTTATATGATAGCTCATCCTAAGCAAATAGGGTGTTCGCACATCCTCACTAGTCCATCCCTACATATGGATATTATATCTAATTGATGATGTGATCCTCCTCACTAGCTCTTAGATACAAAACCTTTGAACTTAACCTACATTTGTACTCTATTTAACCCCTCTTTGGCAACAAGTGAATATGCACAATAGTCTATCAACCTAAGAGAGTGGTGGTTGAATGTTGGTTGAGTCACTAGAAATCTCTCAATAAATAAAATAACTTAACTCTTAAGTTAAAGGGGAAGATTCATCTCTTATGAAACATGCAATAATAGTGATTTATAAAAATACAAAAATTTCATAAAATAATAGCAAACCACATGATCAATTCAGCCTTGCAAACTAAGTTATTTACATTGTACATTAGATGTGACTAAAGTACTACCCATTAAAGGTTTATTATGTTAGTGTAATCATCATTAGAGACAATCACCCGACCTTTTCTATTGTGAGAGAATGTAAACACAATTTCTCCCCAAAACCTTAGAACTCATTAGGGTTAGTGGTGTCCCACTAACATAGCTCTGCACATATGACATTTGAGTCTTTCCAACAACATTAGACGTAGATTAAGAAGATGGTAAAAATTCCCCCTAGCCCTCCTCTTAGATAGCTTAGTGATAAAATAAAAATCCTCCTCTATGGGTTGGCAACACAAATCGAGACTAACCCTAAAGGCTTGCCACCTTGTATAGAATTATATATGGACAATGGTATTTTATGGAAAGGCAGTTGCTTCCAATATATCTTTGATGCATAGTACATACCTCTTGATATGAAGAGATTATTAAAGGAATACATAAGCAAATGGCGCCTACCCATGTCCAATGTATTTCTATTACAATGATGAACTTCCTTTCAAAACCATCGTCTTATTGTTAGTTTTTGTATCTTAGGAGGTACTTCTACATTGACTCCCTAGCATGTTGATTAGTCACAAAAATACCATTATTTGACACCTTTTCCTTCCTTTTAACCCTTATTTCATTTACTCATAACCATGTATATCTATTTTAATGCTCGTATTTGGGAGATGCTTTTCAAGTGAATTTCTTAATAGTTTATTGAATTTCTGGTTAACATTAAGAAGAATTAGTGTATGATGTATTTACTTTTGAAGTATCAGTGTATGCATGAACAAGTTATTAAAAGGGTTTGTTAAATATTTTCATGTTATGGAGCCTTCGATAATCGTCATTGCACATCCCTCACCACGGATTCAAAGTCATTTTGATCGTTGCTACAGTTGTGGGGTTCTCATGTTCAAAATAATCTACTATGAAATCAGCGCTGCAATAATCTGCTACGAAAACTTGTAGCAATCTATTTGCTATGAAAACATGTAGCAATTTGTTTGCTACGAAAAGATATAGTAGCCAATTTGTTGTGAAATCGCACTTATAACAACTTATTGTTGTGAAATCGGACCTGTAGGATTATGTTGCATAATTTGATTTCTACAACAGCGTTCCACGTAGAATATAGTTGCAAAATCGGTCATGGCTATAATGCTAGCAAATAATTGTTATTTCTAACACTCAGTTTTAATAAAGGAATATTTAATATTATTGGAGCATTTAAATCTACTAAGCAAGATAAATACTAAGTGTTTATAGATACGCTCCAACTTAATGCCAATGAAGCACCCGAAAAACTAACATCATCTTTGTAATTAACTCAGAAAGTCGGTGCTCAACGGATCTATGCCTAAGCATAACCATCTGTAACTATTTCAACATCTCGAGCCTACGTGAGAAAAACATGCCTCAGATGATTGAGGCAGGGTATATTTGTTCTACAAGCAAAATACCGTTCCAACCAAAGAATCCTGTGTAATTATTACAAGATCCCATCTTATAACTGCTTTCCAAATATTTTGGGAGTTGGTTGAAGGATCCATATAGTGAATATTGATTCTTTTTCTCTTAATTGGCATCTGATTTTATGTAAAATGTATGGGCACAATTTTCAATTGGCTTTTGAACTGATTGCAACCAATCTTGCATAAAGAAAATATGTTGCTCACGAGACTCAACAAATGCAATTATAAAAGTTGTATAAGAAAAGTCTAAAGAGGTTGCACAATGCTCCAAAGTTTGTTGTAATAAAAACAAATCCTAGAAGTCGAGGAATTTTCCATCTCTCTCCTTAAAAGAATAGAATCTTTATTTTCTTATATAAAGAAGAGGTGTCCTTATCCTGGGGACAAAAAATTTTGGTTATCAAGGGCAGCTAGCTTTGTATTTTGCTACTAAAATATTTATTTTTTCGAGCAATATAAGTGGTATTGTGTTTTTCCTATGTAATTGTGTTGTGGTGTGTCAGACTTGATTTTATAGTTGGCCACACATGCCAAACCCTTGGGGGGAGGACACTCCAAGGTAAGGTCCTATGTTGTGCCTTTATTTTATTGTTGTGCCATAGATTGGAATTTATGTAATCTGCTTTTTATGCTTTATATTAAATTTGCAATTTGGGTTATATTTCATTTTTTGTTAAATGGTCTGGTTATATAGGATTTGCATGTTGGAGAATTGTTCAAGTTTAATTCTACCGATGAAACAAAGCTAAACATCCTAACTTGGATGTGTGGGGTGCCACATAGTCATGCTCTAGGGCTAACTTATAGAAACATCTTCCACCCAAACTTTGACTCACATTAGGATTTCTTTTTTGTAGTGTAAGTCATTTAGGAAATGATAAGAATCCTCCTTATGCATACTGCACAAAGTGCCTCACAAGCTTACTGGCCATGGTCTGACAAATAAAGTGCACAACATATCTCAAAACCCTGATTAAATAAATAACATTTAGATATACCATCACATGCAGAAGTGACAAAGAATATTTCACTCTCTAGGCACTTTACTTTTATAAAGTTAGAAAGTGACTTTAATATTTAATGACTAAAATGTAACTTTTTATAAAGAGAGTGTGACTTTATAAAGTTGGGTCACATAAGTGATCTAAGTGGCTCTGATGTGAAATTATGTCATGATCATTGATTTTAAGATGGTGAGATTTAATCTCAACCATTGAGATCTAGGGTTAGGGATTTTAGTCATTGATGAGAAATAAAAGTAGAAAGGGAGAGTGAATAGGCACACTACTCTTCATGAAATTTGAAGAGGAGAAAAAGACCCAAGGGGAGAAGTTCAACTAGAGGAGCTAAGTGGAAGAGAAAGAGAGAGTAATCCATACAACAATTCAGAGAGGGAATGAATCCCTAAGAGCAACACAAAAATCAAGGTAGGTACAACACAAATTTCGAGGTGTTGTTTAGTATGAAATGCACACCAAGTAGCACGAAAATTGAGAGTTTGTACAACAATTAATGTGCAAGTCGTACAATAGTTAGCATGATTTTCAAGGGCTGACTAGGCACAAATTTCGAGGGTTGAACATAAATTTCTACACATGTTGAGCATAGTTTCCAAGGTAGCTTCAACACATAAATCATGGAACAGAGATAGCATGAAATTCTGGGAAATTTTGGCATGATTTCAAAGGAAGATAAATTGTATTTATTGTTAATTTGACTACTGTAAAAATTTCTCTGAGAAATAAAACCCATCCTCTCTCCCTCACTGGGTTTCCACCAAGGGCTTTTCCAAGGTCATTTGACCAAAAACACATGTTAAATTTGTGGTTTGCTTGCTCATTTTCAACAAAAGTGAACAAAGTAGGTTAATTTATTTTAAGTTTGAAAATATTCATGTTTATGACAGTAGCATATAATATGTTGGGTGGGACATTAAACTTGATGTGAATACATGAACTTGAAACCAGGTTAGGCCTAAATTCAGTTTTTCTACATGATATCAAAGCCAAGTGGGCAAATTTGCTAAGGATAGTGATTAAACAACAAACTAAACATGGTTTTTTGGTTGAGAGGGAGTTGGTGTTTACCCTCGAACAGATTGGAAACCTTGTGTCAGTAAGCATGTCAATGGTAGTAGGGTGGAGGATAGGCTAAATGGTGCTGATGATTTCAACCCATGGATTCTGAGGTTTGTATTGGTGCTTCAAGAGTTTGAGTTGTAGACATTGTTGAGAAAACAATGACAATGCCCATTGATCAAGTATAGTTGGCTGATTTTAACAAGAGGGATGTTAAAGAAAATGATGCTGAGGGAAAAACTCATGCAAACCAAGATGACCAAAACCAACATTGTTTCATCATACCTCACCAAGGTCATTCAAGTAAGAGATGAGTTTGCAATTGTGGGAGAAAAGACTCCTAGATGATATCAAAGACCACCTTATTCCTCATGTTTTGAGGAAGACTTATGCCTTTGAGATGTGGACAACCTTGATTAAGTTTTTCCATAGCACTAATGAGAACAAGAAAAATTATGTTGCGAGAAAAACTAAGGCAAACCAAGATGACCAAAACCAACATTGTTTTTTCATACCTCACCAAGGTCACTCAAGTAAGAGATGAGTTGGCAGTGGTGGGAGAAACCATCTCTGATGAGCACATGGTTAGATCAGCGATGAGTGATTTTTAAGGAGTGGGATACCTTCATTGATGGGATAGTGGCCCGTCAGCATCTTTCAGATTGGGGAAGAATGTGGGATGATTTTGATCAAAAGGAGGTAAGGCGAAATGCCAAGAATGATGTGCAGCATGGTGGGAAAGTAGTGGAGAATGTTCTTCTTGTGACAAAGGGAAAAATTGAAGGCAAGTGAGGGGTCTGATTTTGGTAAGGACATGAGCAAAGTGAAAAGCTTTGCATGTCACAAGACTGGTCATTATGCAAGCCAGTGTCCATGCAAGAAAAAGAAGAAAGAGGAATAAGTAGCAATAGTAGTAGCATCAACTAAGATTGATGACTTCGCTAAGAAATTTGAAAATTAGCTTTGTTTATCACCTATATTTTAGGCAACATTCTTGTTGTGTTTGAGGGCAGTGGGTTATGGCTAGTGGATAGTAGAGCATCCAATCACATGACAAGGATGAGGCCATTGTTCCGCATTTCAGAAACAAACTCAAATCGCACTGTGATTTGTGGGACTAGTACCATGCATGCAGTAAAGGGAGTTGGATGTGTTAGATTACAGCTAGAGTCAAAATGATTTGCAAACATTATCATGTTAGCATTGTACTATGTGGAGTGTATGTTGAATCTATAGTGGCACAAAAGGTTGGTGTAAGTTTGAATCTATAGTAGTACAAAGGATTAGCCCTTACATACATTTATCTATATATGACCTTCTACCACACTTACACTAGTATTACACTAGCATGACCACCACTTACACTAGTATTACACTAGTATGACCACTTTGTCACTAGGGGAAAACCCTTGGATAATTTCCCTAATTTCAAACATGTATTACACTAGTATGACCACTTTGTCACTAGGGGAAAACCATTGGATAATTTCCCTCATTGCAAAGATGTATTACACTAGTATGACCACTTTGTCACTTCCCTCATTTCAAAGATGTATTACACTAGTATGACCACTTTATCACTAGGGGAAAACCCTTGGATAATTTCCCTCATTTCAAAGATGATGCATAGGGAAAACCCTAGATTAAGATTATTAAGGCCACAAGGCCAAGGATAAAAACCATTAGAGAAATATACTCTATATGAGCTCAATGTTACTTGTGGGAATCGAACCTGGGTGGGGATGATGATAATCATACCTCTAGCCATTTGAGATAAATTTAATTGTATGCTAATGGATTAATTTGGTGGTACATTGGATAAAATATCCAATCTCAATAAAATTTTCAATGACAATAAAGCTTGAAAGGGTTGTTTATTATATAATCTCTTCGATAGTAACATTATTTAAATATATAATATTGAATAGTTGTGCATAGGCAAATACCTCCATTAAAATTAAAAGATGGGAGGAATAAGAAAATTAACCATAGATGTTGCCACATACATAAATAATAATTATAATGATGAGAATAAGAAAATTAACTATGGATGTTGCCACATACATAAATAATAATTATAATGATGATAAAGAATGAAAACGATAATAATGACAGGGATATATACCAAGATAGAAAACATCAATAAAATACAAAGTCATCTAGCCAAATAAAGTTGAACATTGTTGAAAGTAAAATATTAACTTTTACTTTCTATAATAGGCCTTTCTATAATGTAAAACAAATAGAATACTTATCATAAATATAAATATATATGAGTATGTATCATAAATAGAACAACAAATAGGTCTTTCTAATTTTTTACTTAATTGTTGGTTATAGGCTAGTGCTTTCAAATATAAAAGAAGAGAGACATAATTAAAATGATAAAATTGAAAAACACATAATGCAAGTTCCACGGAATTTTTTTTCTTGGATGAATATCACTAATTATATGAAGACTTGCACTGCGGAAGAAATTTTTTATTCAAATGCAACATGGCTCTAATCATGTTATGGAATTAAATATTGAACAAATATTAAATTTAATATTTATAGCTATTGCTCTTTATACTTACAACATTTCTTTAAGCCTTTTAGACCAATATATAAGTTAAAGCAAGATGAAAAGGAAATAAACTTAGCTCTTAGAAACAATTAAACAAAATCACTTTTATAAAACATTAAAACCCTGGAAATCCTAAATGGTTGACTCAAATTCAATCTAACTATTTTCAAAATTAATTTTTAATATATATATATTAAATAAAATTTAAATTTCTCAATTTTCAAAATTAATTTTTGATGTATATATAAATTAATTTAAAAATATTACATAAATTTTAAATAGATTTAAATTTTCGAATTATCATGGTTTTAAGTTATATATATATATATATATTAACATTAACTCTTACCCAATCATTGTCATGCACAGAGAACTGAAAAACGCAGGTCAAAAAAACTACAGCAATATCATAAATTATAAAATAGTAATAGTGACTTAAAAGAAAGATGGATAATTAAAAGATTGGTTAATGAATCACACAATCGCTGTTTTGCACTCCCATAGAATTGAAAAACGCAGGTAAAAAAAAACTACAGCAATATCATAAACTAAAAATAGTAATAGTGAGAAAAAGATAGTAATTAAAAGAATGGTTTAATGAATAGTAATTAAAAGATTGGTTAAAGCTACATTTGAACACAACGGTGCAGAAAATCAAGCATAAAATGCCCTGATGAATGAAACTCACGCTATTGGCGCCCTGATGAATGAAGATGAGAGGGAAGCATAAAACTCACGATACTGGCGGCGGTCTGATGAATGAAGGATGAGAGGGATCGGTGATTATTGTGATGAATGAAGAATGAGAGGAGGAAATATACGAAAAAACGAAAATAGCAGCAGGGAGATGGAATGGATTACTTATGGAGAGGGTAATTTTTTGTTCCTTTAATTTGTTTTTTTATTCAACTCGTTAACCAGGGAAAGTCAGTCGACGTTTGAGTAAATTTATGTAACCTCCTCACAAATTGTTTTCGCTGTTGAATTTACAGGTTAATCATGGTGTTCTTTCTCTCTCAAGCACTGTGATGTAAAGCTGTCTGTCTTGTGGAGCGCTCTATAAATGTTGTGTGTAGTGTTGTATGCATCAATGTGGTGTGTAGTGTTGTGGTTGTGTCCTGTGTAGTGTGTTCATGTTTGTTTTGTGTGTCTTTTAATTGAGAGTGAAAGTTCAAGCTCGGACGGGAGAATATGCCGCCGTGGTTGAAGGGCCAATTTCATCAACAAATAATGCATTCATTCAGAGTGAGTTGGTACTCATGTAAATATTTTCTTGAATCATTTTTAAACTCATTCCCGACCCTTCTTTCTGTTGCTTTTTCTGATGAGTTGAAATTATATTTACAGGTGTTGGAGCAGCGTTTCCAGTGATTTGGCAGCAGAGAATAAGGAGTTTCCGGCAGTTTGCAGAGTTTCAATGGAAAATGAAATATTCCTGAGGAGCACGATTAGTTTGCTTTGTGAATGGCCTTGACCTTGTTCTCCTCTGTTTCTTGGTGCACTTTACGAATATCTACAGAATAGTTATGTCAATTGAGTCATTTTTATTCCTCTATGTGTTGGTCTGTGTTCACATAAGTGTTGAGAATGCTCACATGTGAGGTATTAGCTGGTTTTCCATGTAACAAGTCATGTCACCATTAATATTTTTGGCTATTGATAGCATTGGTCTCTCCAAAGCCCCCATTGAGCTCCTGCTTTTATCATTTCATGCCTGCCCTGCCCAGCCAATTGTCCCATATCCATAAGAGTTGTATAACCCTATGAAGCCGAAGTTGCTTGAAGAGTACTAGCACCAATACTCATAGAACCACTAATTTACGTAGCATCACAACCGGGAGATTGAGAAGGTGGTTCAGTTAGTTGAGAGAGGCACCTGCAGTTCGGTGATACTATTTCTATTATGATTTCTCCCACTGTCATCTCTGCCTTGGTGCTTCTGGTGATACAATTGAGGAGAAGACCGCTAAAATCTCTGCAAATCTAGCATGATCTGTGGTCATTTCTGTTTGTGAAGATTTTTCCATTGCTAAAATCTACCCACGGAGTGCATCCCTGCTATATGGAATTTCAGTTCGTATTTTCTGTGTTCTTCCTTGAAGCGAGAACTGTTTGAATTTAATACCCTGAACTTTCACCACTGGTGTATATTATGTTCATCTAGCTGAAAGTATCACCTAGTACAACACCTGGTCTGTGTCATCGATACTCATCACCTGTTCATCGATGTATTTCGAAGTCCTCATCGATGTGTTAGAAAGCCGACATAACTGGTTAGTGGTCAATGAATGTTTTGATTTGTTAATAAAGTAAGCACGGTGAAATTACTTTACTTTTTATGGTATTTTCTCCACATCCGTGCCCCCCCCAAGCTTATTATTGTTCTTTAGGGTTAAAGAGCGTGCGTGCCTGTCGCATTATTATAGTTCATGATTGAGCCAGCCGGAGGAGGTTCCTCTTTTTAAAATCCAATCCACGCTAAAGTGATTGAATTAAACAATAATAACAATAATCCCCAATTCAATTGATTCGAAATCAACCCGCAATTGCTTTCAGCATCCAGAAACATCGTGTGAATAATTCCTGAATAGGTTAAGGTTAGGCTTTTCAGTGAGCTTGCGTATTCTAAACAGAGCGTACGATTTAGAACGTGGTTGTTGGCCTGTGACCACAACTAACACATACTTCTTATGCATCTGGGTGGGAATTACCAGATCATGTGCCTATTATGCATCTGAATCATAGCATTAACAAAATCTCTAAACATTTTGGAATAAGTGCAAGAATTTCTGTCGTAATTTCCTCTGCTTAGCCCTACTACATTACCGCCCATTACCATAATACAAGTTACGTTGCAATCTGCATCTCAACTCTTAACGCTGATAGTTGATAGATTTAGTTGGAATGGTAAACTGCCAGAATCAGTAGTATTTATTAATCGTTCTCAGATTTCCAACAGAGACTGGCGCTGCCTCAAAAACTTCCTCCCGTCGCAACACTTCTCATTGCAAGCATACCTAAACTTAAAAATAACGTGTACCGTTGTGTTGTAAGTTTCCAGTCACTTACAACTCCATGGCCAGCGAATACGGGGGGTCTTGTCTGTCAGTTGTACTAATTTATTACTTTAATTAAACCTGATAGGCCGGTCTATGTTCCCGAATTTTAATTTTTTATTTACCAGTAATTTGACGATGGGGATTTCACCTTCAGCGAACATGTTGGTAAGAATATGCTCAGTAATAGTTGTAGATAGAAAATTAGAGATTTTAAAAATAATTAAAATGACGAACACGTGGGTTAGATCAGAGACACAGGTGTCACATCCGAGGAGCCTCCGAAACCTGACACTTAGCTCTGCTCTTATGTTATAGCTGCTTGCTATCACTTCTTGATATTTCATTAATGCAGGTCCAATTAAGCCACATAAAGAGCATGGCCCAGCCAGTCCCCAATACAGTGCCAATTAGCCACATAGGAACATAACCTCGAATACCAAATTTCGCTGACGCCGAGGGTAGAGAGATCATATGCATCATACATTACAGTACCTGCAATCACATTATTGATCGAAGAGTTTGCCATGGATTCAGGTACCAACAACGGTTGTAATAGTTGAGGACTTCATATGTGTATCTGTTTTTCGTATTAAGCCAAATTCTGCTTCAATATATCTAATGAGAGAAGGTGTGCAACTTTCGTCCTCTACACAGGCCTCTTTCTACTCATCCCTCTACTTTCACGCCACATCAGGCCTCTTTGTCATCCTTCACTTTCATCATATCATATCACCTGTTCATCGATACTCATCACCTGTTAATGGATGAGAGAAGTCCTCTTCGATTTGTTTCCAATTCTAGCCATTGTTGAAAGCCCGCCCATCTACGTCCACATAACTGGTTAGTAGTCAGGAGGAAGCCATAACTGGTTATGAGATGAAAAGGCACTTGAAACCCATAAATTATATTCTCGAATCTGAGAAAGTGCACTTGAAAACCATAAATTATGTTCTCGAGTCGCTTCCTCATCAAAGTTTCCAAGTAGATGTACTGTTTCGAAGTTAGATGTGTTAGTAGTCATGAGGAGGTCACAATTGGTTATGAGACGAACCCTTCGGTTTTTTGCATGCGCAGTCCCAAAACAACTAGGACAGATCATATGCAATAGTGGGCAATCGGAATGTCATGTCATGATGATGAGATAAACAATCATGCGACTTAACAATGATCTCTGTTTTAATATATTCCATTTCCCGCTAATGTTATTAATTACGTAGTTTTATTAATTATATGGCAAGGTGTTTTCTCTTTCAACATTTATTTTTCTGTTTTTGAACTTTCTATTTTTTAATATTGAAGTTTCGAGTGTAACATTTATTTATTTTTACCCAGAGAAATAATCTGTGTTGTCGATTTAGAATTTCGAAAATAAACCTCACATATTTTATTATGGTTATTATTTGTTTTTTATTTTTTATTGTATTTTAATTTAAAATATATACAATATTTAATTGTTGACAGTTTTATTTACTCAATATAATTTTATTAATAAAGACATATTATCGTTGTATTAAAGTTAAAAGTTATTAAATATCTTTTTCTTACTTATTCTCAATATGGAATGATTAGATTTAATTCTTATTATATTATATTTGTATCACTTTATATAATAATATTGTATTCATGTTTTTTTT
>APFE030526399.1:0-76783 GCA_000404065.3 Pinus taeda
CCTAGCGGTGACATTAGACATCTTAAAAATGTATTGTATGTTCCAGGAATTAAGAAAAATTTGGTCTCTGTCTCAATGATTACTGATCAGGACATGCAAGTTCAATTCTTTAAGACTAACTGTGTCATTAAGGATAGCCAGATGGAAACAGTTGCAATAGGAGTGCAAGTGGGGAACCTATATAGACTAGATGTGAAGAGTATGCCACAACAAGCAATGGTTGCAACTGGATTGACACCTGAAGATCTCTGGCATCAAAGATTCAACCATCTTAATATGCAAGACCTCACCCTACTTCAAAGAAAAGGTATGGTTGATGGACTCCCTATTTTCCATAATGTTAAGTTGGATTGTGATAGATGTGCATTAGGGAAAATGCATAGAGAAGAGTTCCCTTTACATGTTAATAGAAAGGAAAGAGATATTTTAGAACTGGTACATACAGACATCTGCGGACCTATGCAAACTAGGTCATTAGGAGCAGCATATTACTTTATCTTATTTATAGATGATTGCACTAGGTTTTCATGGATATACTTTCTGAGTAAAAAGAGTCAAGCCTTTTAGTATTTTAAAGAGTTTAAATCCATGGTAGAAAACCAGACAAGAAAAATGATAAAAATTCTCCGCTCAGATCAAGGGGGAGAATACAGGTTGGGAGAGTTCATGAATTTCTGCAAGCATCATGGGATTGTCCAACAGTTTACAATGCCTCACACTCCACAGTAGAGTGGAGTGGCAAAACGGAGGAACAAAACTCTTATGGATTGCGCAAGGAGCATGCTTCAAGGTAAGGGTCTATCAAATGGTCTTTGGGCAGAAGCTATTAACATTATTGTGTATTTAAAGAATATGAGTCCTACTAGATGTCTAGGCTTCAAAACCCATTTTGAAGCATTGTTTGGATTCAAACCAACAGTAAGTCACTTAAGAATATTTGGGTCAAAAGCTTATGCTCATATACTTAAAGCAGATAGGAAGAAGTTAGATCCTAAAGCCCTGAAATGCATATTTGTTGGATATGGCACTGAGTTCAAGGCATATAAGTTATTTAATCTTGTGACTCGCAAGGTTTTTGCAAGCAGAGATGTCATATTTCATGAACAGGTTGAAGAAGGAAAGGATGAATCTAACAGTGATTGGCACATTCCATTGCTAATGGAAGAAAACGGTGAGGAATATGAAGAGCGGTAGCAGAAAAAAGAAGAAAAAGTAATAGGTAATGATGCAAGCCCAGAAAAAGCTGAAATAGATAGAGTTGACGTAAGTCCCCTACCAAGGAGATCAGGTAGGAAGACTCGATTATCTTCTAAACTGAAAGACTATGCATTATGTCATAGATTGTAAACATTGTAGAATCTGCAAATTATGAGGAAGCAAGTAAATCTGATGCATGGAGGGCTGCAATGTATGAGGAAATAGAATCAATAAATAGAAACCATACTTGGGATTTGGTTGAATTCCCTCAAGGTAAAACCCCCATAGAATGCAGATGGTTGTATAAACCAAAAATAAATGCATATGGGAGTATAGAGAAACTTAAAGCTACACTGGTAGCAAAGGGTTACTCACAGCAAGAGGGAATAGATTTCGATGACACCTTTGCTCCTGTAGCCAAATTAAACACCATCAGAATGCTAATTTCCTTAGCAACAAAACACAAATGGCAGCTACACCAGCTAGATGTTAAGTCTGCATTTCTGAATGGTGACTTGAAGGAAGAAATTTATTTAGTACAACTTGAAGGTTTTGTGAAAAAGGGACAGGAACATCGTGTGTGTGAATTGAAAAAGGCACTTTAGGTTTAAAACAGGCACCCAGGTCGTGGTATGAGAAAATTGACTCATTTTTTGTACAGCATGGCTTTCATACGAGCTTGAATGATCTAAATCTGTATACCAAGTTTAATAAACAGAGGCAAATTATTTTGATTTTATGATCATAACAGGGAATGCTAACAATCTAATCAAAGAAATCAAACAGCAGATGTCACAAGTGTTTGAGATGAAAGATCTCGGAAACCTTCATTATTGCTTGGGATTGGAGGTATGGAAAGATTCTGGACAAACTTTTCTTACTCAAGGGAAGTATGCCAGAAGCTTGCTGGAAAGGTTCAGAATGGAGCAGTGTAGATCAGGAGCAACACCATTACAACATAATTTAAAGTTGAGCAGTGACGATGGTACTAAAGAGGTGGATGCCACTATGTACAGACAGTTAGTTGGTAGTTTGATATATCTAACTACAACTAGACCAGATTTGGCATACTCTGTTAGTGTGTTGAGCCAGTTCATGTCAAAACCACTCAAAAGTCATTGGGTCGCAGCAAAAAGTGTGTTGAGGTATCTTAGTGGTACTAGTAATTAAGGCATTTTGTACACTGACACTTCTCATGTTATTCTAGCAGGTTTTTCAGATTCCGATTCGGAAGGTAACTTGGATCATCGAAGATCTATCACAGGTTACGCATTCAGCGTTGGATCCAAGGTCATAGCATGGAGCAACAAAAAGCAGCACTGTAGCTCTATCTTCATGTGAAGCTGAGAACCAAGAATTGTGTGCAGCGACATGTGAAGCTATCTGGTTGAGAAGACTCCTCAACGATGCCGAAGAAGAGCAGAAAGAGTCAACTATTATCAAAACTGATAACCAGAGTACCATCAAGCTTGCATACAATCCAGTCTTTCGTAAAAATACCAAGCATATCGATACTCAGATTCATTTTGTTCGAGAGAAACTACAGTGAAAAGAGATATGTGTAGAATATTGTAAAACTTGTGATAACATGGCTGATATTTTTACTAAGCCTTTTGGGCGTGTAAAGTTTGAATTGTTTAGAGGGATGCTTGGAATTCACGAGAATCCCTTTCTCCATTAAGGGGGGAGTTGAAAATAATTAATATTATTTTGTATTAATGGAGAAATTATTACACAAGTTGTAACGTATCTCCTTAGTTTAGGATTTGTTCCTAAAGTTTAGAAGTTTGGTTGCAACTCCCTGTTGTACTTGATGATGTAATCTTTCATTCATGAATAGTAGAGTGAACAGACAGAGTTCTCTTTGTTTTGAGTATAGTCTCTAGGTGCAGTATTCACCTGTGAGCTGTAACTCCTTCTTCAATTCAGGGCTGATTTTATGTGCGTTGTAACTCCTTTTTCAATACAAGTCTGATTTTTATGTCACAGAAAGCCCCGTCTAACGTCAGAGAATTTGTGGGCAAATTAAATTTTAAATACACTCCGAGAGTGGACATTTATTATTTTATTTATTGGTCATACATCATAGGGAGAGGCTATGTTGCATTCTCAATTCGTGCGAATTTCGACGAAAGCAGAGCGAAGCCACTTCTCCTTTAGTGTCATGTGTTTTTCAAAAGAATAAGACAATGGAATTAAATAAATTTACAGGTCGCCCGTCTCTTCGTTGTTGATATATAATAATGGTTACAACTTGCACCCGTTGACATTCACATTCAGTTTCGTGAACGAAAGCAGTTTCGAACGTTTGACGGGGTAGGGCGTCTTGAATTCCTGGTATACCATCCAAAATCTTTTCCTCTGTCCACGAATTTCCCAATATGCCACCTTTGTTTGGTCTTCACGAATTCCCCAATATGTTATCTTTGTTTTTTCATAAGTATGTTTTTTTCCTGCAGTAGTGTAAAAGGATATAAGTAATAGGAAAACAATTTCCTAAAAAAATATAAATATAATAGCAAGTTTTTTCACCATTTTTAATATTTAGAATCAATTTACAATAATCTTATTTGATTTTCCAAAACCAAATATCGCAGAGATACATACGTGCATAGTCAAATTTAAATAATTAGTACAGTAATGCCTTTAAGGTTTACCGTCAGACATCGGAAAACATGGAAATCCATATTCACTGGTAAGAATGTCATATCGAAGAATTAGCACTTACCAAAATGAACCAGAGAGCTTGAAACCTTATATGTAAGACTCGTCCGGTCAATCCGTTTTCACAGTAAAAATGGCTAAAATATACACAGGATTTGAATTTTTGTGAGTGTTTTTTGGTTGATTTTTTAACTCTTTTTGATGGTTTTATTCAATTTTTCATTCCAGTGCCCATCAGTTCAAAATTTATGCTTAGCCTTAATAATAATAAAAAAATATTAAATTCATGCCTAACGTCCATAATAATAAAAATTATTTGGAAATAATTATTGATATTTTTGTGTTTAATTTTGAATTTTTTTAACAGTTTTATTGATTTGTTTATTGGATATATATAACAATCAGTTTAGCATACTAAACATCCATAATAATCAAAATTCTCTAATCATAATTGTTAATATTAATTAATTTTAATTATTAATATTAAGTGTTTTTTAATTTAAATAATTGTGAAATAAATAATTATATACTTTTAAAAATTTATTGTTTTATGTTTAGATTAAAAAAAAATACATTTTATAATATTTTGATATAACTAAAATTATCAAAATTCTTTGTTAGACCCAATATAAAAAAACATAATCAAGAAACAAGAAAAGCTAAGCTAAATGGAATACACATTCCAGAATACATCCCATATGAACTATGTACCAAAATGGCTATTATACCTGATGAAAGGACCTGAAGTTCTTAACACTACAAAATAATTATTAATCCTATCCTATTGTTAGTTTGTGACAACCAAAGCCAAAAGAGAGGAGTTCAGGAAACCTGAAGTTTGCCAGTGTAAAGGGAACTTCCGCGGCTAAAAGCATGGTATTTTATTACACATCCGATAAGATAATCATATTTTAGATTGAATATATACCATAGAATTCTGCTTCCTATTATATATGGGAAAGAGAGCTTTTAAAAAAGTTTACTTCAAAGTTTACTTTAATGAAATTTGCTATATAATTTTAGCTTAGTTTTATTAATAAATAAATAAAAATTACGTTTTTTTCTATTTATTTGATCAAAATTTTGTAAATATTTATTCAAAAGTTATAATTTTAAATTGTTTAATTTACAAATTTAAATATAAATGTTTCCAAAAATATGGAATATATTTACACATTGAAAAAAACTACAAGAAAAAATCATGAAATTTAAGAAAAGAAAACCAGGTTGACTAACCTGCAAATGTTCAATGTTTTAGATTTATAATTCCAACCGGTTTACGCTATGATAAAAATAATTGGAAAAGAGGAGAGGAAAAAGGACTCTAAGAAAGATGTTTAACCTAATTATTGCTTTTTATTCTCTACTATTTGTTGGCAAAAATTAAAAGATTTATCAGCAATATCATTATATATGTATTTATATGTTTTGAGTGAGTTTTATGGTTAAAAGTATGTATTTTTTTAAGAGGTTACATGCTTAAAGTGGGAGGAGTAGAATATATATGCCTTCGTAGACAGTCAAATTTCTACATGGAAATGTTTTTTGTTCCACAAACAAAAAATCTCATAAACAAATTTAGTGTCAAATTAATTTGTGGTGAATATAAATACCGTTGCTGACATGCATTTTAGAAATGGGTCCATAAACTGCCGTGAAAGAGAAAGAGAGATTCCATCGGTTAGTTGTGAAAGGGGACATGAAGATAGTGATAAGCAAAACAAAAAAGTTGTTGAATGGTCCATGCCCGGAAAACACAGGTTGTGAAACATTAACGAAATATTTTGCCTGAGTGGGAGACCTTGATTAATGAAATATTTTGCCGTAAGTGGGAGACCTTGAGGAATTAATGAAATATTTTGCCCTAAGTGGGAGACCTTGAGGAATTCACAACTCAGGAAGGCATGCGAACACCTCATCAAGCAAGATCGACCAACTCTGATAAGACACAGAGGCACATTGAGGGCTCCCATTGATGTCTCCAACTCTACTCAATCCCTCATGGTTCTCTCGTACTTTGATTATCTTATGCAGTTTTGTTTCATTATCTTTATGTTATCTTTTGGAAATGCCAGCTTGGCTCATTTTGTTTATCTGAGATGTGTATATTGTGCTGATTATAGCTGTGTAAGGAATTCTAGTAGGAAGTATGATATATTATTCATAATTTGGAGTGTTAATTTTTAATTATTTTTGTCACTAGTTTGATTTTTCAAACGGTAAATAACTGTAAAAGCTGATGACGTATTTTTTGCTATCTGATTAACCTATATATTTTTATTTATTAATTTAAAATTTTGTTATGAAAAAAAAATCAAGTCTCATTAAATCAGTTATATCTTTTTATGGTTATTTGGTTGATCTTGTGAGTAGTCATATGTTTGTCTCAAAGACAGTTATATCTTTTTATGGTTATTTGGTTGATCTTGTGAGTAATCATATGTTTGTCTCAAAGATTAAGCCATGCATGTCTAAGTATGAACTAATTCAGACTGTGAAACTGTAGATGGCTCATTAAATCAGTTATAGATTTTCTAATGGTTACCAGATTGATCTTGCCAGTAGTCATATGCTTGTCTCAAAGCTTAAGCCATGCATGTCTAAGTATGAACTAATTCAGACTGTGAAACTGCCAATGACTCATTAAATCAGTTGTAATATATAATGTATTTAAATTTAAATAATTATTTCTAAAGAAAAAATTAAAACATAGCAAGGTAGTCAAAGAATTATATAAATGAGTATGTAAGATATAATCTTAGTGGTAATTGGAACTAATATCCTAACATCTATTTTTGATTTTAAATTCCGTAATTAATCTATCTTTATTAACACAATTTAAAAAAAACATAAAATAATATGTATTTAATATATAAATTATATGAATTAAAATTTTATAGGAAATTAAATGTTAATGCCGTAATAAGTGATTATATAAATAGATTTGTATGATTGGAATTAAAAATATTGACATTATTTATTTAATTCAAATGGTTTAATTACTTTTTACATAGTAAAATTGTATAAATTTATTTTAATTTGTAATGAAAGACATCAAATTTTATGTAAAGAAATTTATGGCATAAAATTTGACGAAATATTTTGATTTAGGTATATTGTATCTTCGTAGATTTGAAATTAAGTTGAATCTATGTTGTTTTTGAAGATCGCATTAAGAAAATGTTTTAAAGTATTTTTTCACTTGTTTTATATAACATATACATAATTAGTATTGAAATATTTACATTACAATATTAATACATGCTCGCTTTATATCTCTCTATATAATTATTTTTATTAGTAGTATATATTTTCTTAATGTTAAAATCAACTCCACAATAAACATTAAAGAATTTACAAATCTCTCTCATATCCTGAATTAGCAATGCCCTATTAATGGAATAAGAACTTTCTTGCTCTTTCTTTCATGATATATATTGCATGTTAAAATATTTTAGTTAAGATGCACATTGGAATATTAGATTTATAAGGATATTAAACGTTTCCATTGTTATTCATATATATTTTAATGTTATATATAAACTCCATATTAAAAATGGAGTAAAACGCACTCCTCCCTCACAATGATTTTTTTTTAGATTAAATTACTTTATTTTTCTCTATATATAGTTGATATAAAATTATGTTATTAGTCCTTAGTTAAGGGAGGATTCTAGAAATTGATTTTCCTCTAGACTACTATTACTTAACACTGAACAATGCTACTTATAATGTTTAAGTTTGAAAATGAAATATTTACTTTTTCATATTATTAAAAAAAAATCTATTTTTCAAACATTTTATTGGACCATAAAATGTTTTATTGTAGCCCTTGCACAATATAATGCCATGTATATAACTCCCTCACATATTTTATGCTATAATTTATGGATAAGGCTGCAATATTCATGCTTTATTTTAGATATTTGTATAGCAAATTTTATTATTACCCTTCGCATTAAAACCATCCAAAATCTTTAAAAGTAGCTCATACTCTCATAAATAAGACATTTACCATATGTTAGTTCCCACCATATTTTAAGCAATTCTTTGAATAAAGAATGGATAGGACTAATATGTAAATAAATATACTTATTAGGAGTTACTTCCCGCCATTATTTATGAATTTTCTAGTTCCTACCAAAGCAAGACTATAGGGTTCAATTTTAATATTTACCAATGTAGGTTATATGAGTGGCATGTACTAAACTACCTTTTATCTCTTGACCCTTCTTTATGAATCATATGAATCCTTCTGGTTGATCAAGATATACTTCTTTCTTTAATTCCCTATTAAAAAATTTAGGCTTGACATCTAACTGATGTAGTTTCCAATTATGTTTTGTAGCTAATGTAAGCATTAATATAATTGTATTTATCTTAGCTACAAGTACAAAAGTGTCTTCATAATCAGTTTCATAATCAATTCCCACTTTCTCTAGATAACCTTTTGCAACCAATCTAGATTTGTATTTATCTATACTATTATCAACATTAAATTTTGGTTTGAATCACTTGCATCCCACGGGAATGTTATTTTCATGAAATTTTATTAATTTCAATATATCGTTTTGAATAATGGACTCATACTCTTCATTCATTGAATCTCTCCATTTTTAAGTTCTTTAGCCTATTCAAAATTAATAATTTCTATTAAATTCATTACTTCAGTCGTCAAGGCATATCATTTATACCTTAGAGGTATTAGAGTTTAGCATGATGACCTCCTTGGTGCTTCACTATTGTCTCCCTTTCTTATACTTTGTGGTGAACCATCTTCTTCTCTTCGTGTGGTTTGGTTCCTTGAAGTGTCCATATCATTGAATTCTTCCTCATATTTTTTTATTTTTTTTATCATATAATACTTCTTTGGAATTTGTCAGACCAGGCAGTAACTCGTCCAAATCAATTCATTCATATTCATTTAGGTTGGTCTTTATTATATACATGAGGGAGATACTGTTCATTTCATCTCCCAGTGACTATTCATATTTATTATTATTTATTTGAATCAATTACACTTATTCACCCAATCCTGATGATTAGGTGTCAACATTTCCCCCCCCCTCCGCCCCCCTTAATCTGAAGGGATGTTGGTGAGTCCAAGCATTGCTCCAAATCGTTCAAGATTTTCTCTTCCAAGTGCTTTGGTGAAGATGTCTACAATTTGGTCATTAGTGGAATAATGGCGGAGATGTAATTTTTTGGCCTCAACATGATGTCGAATCAGATTATATTTAGTATTGATGTGCTTCGTTTGATCATGGAACTTTGGGTTCTTGGGAAAATTTATTGCCGAGGTATTGTCAATCATGAGTTGAGTCAATTGTTCTTGTTTTACCTAGAAATCTTCAAGAATTTTCTTGAGCCACACAATTTCTTTTGTTGCCTCAACTGCTGCCACATATTCTGCTTCTGTTGTGGAATCTACTGGAACTGATTGTTTGCATGATCTCCAGGAGACAACTCTTGTTCCAAGACTCATAGCATAACCTCAAGTAGATACCCCATTTTCTTTATCTCCATCGATGTCTGAATCAGAGTATCCAATCAAGTTGAAGTCATCCACCTGTGTATACATGATTCCAAAGTCTTGAGTTCCCTTCAAGTACCTTAGAACTCATTCTGTAGCAAACCAACATCCCTCACAAGGCTTTTGCATAAACCTAGAGAGGATTCCAATAGCAAACGAAATGTCCGGTCTGGTAGTAGTTAGGTAGTTGAGACTTCCTACAAGTTGTCTATACTTTGTTGCATCCTCAAATTCTTTTCCCTCAATGGATGCGAGCTTTAAGTTTTGTTCCATTGGAGTAGTAATCGGATTGCATTCTGTCATGCTAAACCTATTCCATAGATCTCCAATGTACTTCTTTTGAGAAAGGAATATGGACTTTGGATGTTGAGTTACTTCAATACCAAGATAGTAATGAACATAGCCCAAATCAGTCATTTCAAAACCTTTCCTCATTTCCTTTTTTATGGATGTAATGTAGCTTTCATTGTTCCCTGTCATCAAAAGATCATCTACATATACCACAAGATATACAACTATTTTGCCAACTTTCTTGACAAATAAAGTTGCTTCATCAAGATCATAATGTTTTACATTGAGTTGCAGAAGATGCTCAGTTAGTTTTTCATACCAGGCTCGTGGTGCTTATTTGAGGCCATCCAAGGATTTCACAAGTTTGCATACTTATGTTCATGTCCTTTCACAATAAATCGTTCAGGATGGGACATAAAAACATTCTCTTTTAGATCTCCATTCAAGAAAGCAATTCTTACATCCATTTGATGGACTTTCCAACTATTCTGAGCTGCTAGGGCAAAGAGTGGCGGATGGTAGCCCATTTTGCTATGGGGGAAAAAGTCTCCTCATAATTGACCCCTTCTTTTTGTGAAAAACCTTTTGCAACAAGCCTGGCTTTGTGCTTGTCAAGTGAGCCATTTACTTTATAGTTATTCTTGTAGACCCACTTGCAGCCAATTGGTTTGGTTCCTAATGGAGGATCAACTAGATTCCAAGTGCCATTCTTTATCAAGGTATCATACTCCTTTTGCATTGCTTCTTTCCATTCATCATAAGAAGCAGCTTCTTTGAAGGAAGTTGGTTCGAAATCTGTAGACAAATTCAATTCACAGTCATAAGAAAAATCCATATCAACAAGTGAATCAAGGTCATCTACATCACCTCCATTTTTCCAGTTTGAATTTCTAGTTCCTATCTTTCCAACCTCATCAGGATGAACAATTTCAATTGTCTTTGTCAACCACTTTGGGGGACCTTTCTCAGATGGTCCAAGCAGCTCCGTTGATTGAGTTAGGAATGAATCAATATTGAGTCTCCTAATTCTATCAATCACATCACTTAAAGTATCATCTATTGTTGGAGTTTCATGGGGGGAGAGAGTTCTTCAGAAGAATATTCCACAGGTTGATCTAGTATAGGAATCCCCTCTTCAAGATGTGGAATCTGATTATCAAATTATTGAAATGATTTTGTATTTGTGAATCTATCCAAGCGATCAAGTTGCTGCTCAACAACATTGTTAGTTTCAGATGATTCAAGAAAGATTACATCTCTAGATACATCAAACTTTTTATTGACTTCATCATAGAGACGATATGCTATGGAGGTATTCGAATACCCCAGGAAGATACACATATGACTTCTTGCACCACATTTGCTTCTATGTACCTTTGGTATCAAGGCATAACAGGTGGAACCAAAGACCTTGACATGCTTTACTAAAGGAATGTTCCCATACCACATTTCATATGGGGTCTTGTTTCTAATAGCATTAGGTGGAGTTCTATTATTTATATATATAGCACATAGAACTGCATCAGCCCAAAACATCAACTTTACATTTTTGAAAAACATCATGGAGCGCACCATATTTAAGATTGTCCTATTCATTCTTTCAGCTACACCATTCTGTTGGGGATTATAAGGCACAATTGTTTGATGTTTGATCCCATGTTGGCGAAGAAATTTTTCAAATTCATTTGAAGTGTATTCTTTTCCATTATCAATGCAAATAGAGCCAATATGAGATTGTGCATCATTTTCAATCCATGTATGAAAGTTCTTCAATGTTTGAAAAGCATCAGATTTGTTCCTCAATAAATAAACCCAACACATTTTGGTGTAGTCATCAATAAATGTCATCATATATTTATTTCCATTTGCAAAAGGAATAGGCATTGGACCACATAAATCTGAATGAATGAGTTCAAGTTTTCTATGTGATCTTGAATGTGAATCATGAAAATACCGTTTCCTATGCTTTCCTATAATGCAAGAATCACATTGCTTAAGTTTCCTACGAATTTTAGGCAAACTAGCAACACATTTTTCTTCAACAAGCGGAGGCTGTCATAGTTCAAATGTCCAAATCTAGCATGCCATAATAAACTTGATGGAAGTGTACCTTCTTCATAATGAGGGTTTTATGAGAAATGTTGTGCATGAGTAGAGGTACCCTGCAACTTGAGAAGCCTTTCTTATTCTATCCCCCTCATGACAAGTGAGTGGTCAGATGCTTTTCTCACCTCAAGCTTGCCATCAAACATATGAATGGAGTGACCTTTCTGGCGGATGCGGACCAAGGACAACAATTTTCTCTTCAACTGTGGGAGATATAGAATATGATGCAGAACAAACTCTAGAAGACCAGGCAATTTGAGCCTGATTTTGTGAAGCCCTGATGGCTTGAGTTTTGATTGGTCTGCAAAGTATACTACCCCATCGACATTGTCAATAAATTATTCCAAAAAGTCTTTTCTATGAGTCATGTGGCAAGTTGCTTCTTAATTAAGCAACCAATCATTTTTCCAAGAACCAAGCGAAGCATTAAATAAGTCTTCATTTACTCCAATATTACATTATGCCACAACATAATGAGCAGATTCAGGTGCTTTACATTTGTCTGTGTCATTAGTTTTACCTTTGGGTTGGTTCCTTTGCTGCTTAATTTTGTCCCAAGGTAACTTGCATGTAGAGGCATCATGTGATCCATTTCTTTTGCAGTGTATGCAGTGCGAATCTGACTTTTCTCCTTGAGAGTGTCTGCCCCCCTACCTCTGAAATATCTTCCACTTCCTCTTCGATCACCTCTTCCTCTGGAAGAATCTTGGGCAAGATTCTTTTCTTTACGAGCAAGACACACAGCCTCTTCAGAAGATTCAAGGGTTGCCTTCTTTCCAAAAGCTTTCTCTCTTTCAACAATTTTTTTTACAAGAGAGTCAAAGGAAATATCTTTGAGACTTCCATTTTCTTGCAATGACTCAAGATAATTGGACTAAGTAGGATAAAGTGCCTTGAGAAAAGTGATAAGAGTAATATCCAATTCAATCATGCATTATAGATTTTACTTCTAATGCAAGAGAAAGAGGACCATTATCTTGTAATTTAAGAGTGAAGAGTTTAATCATGAGTTGAAAAACTTCAAGTGCAGAATGTGAGTCATAGAGTTCTTTCAAATTTTGTAAGGCTTCAAAATCAGTTGAAAATGGTGAAATATGGCGACTCACCTCTTCACTTAAAGTTGTTGCAATTAATGCATAGGTTTTGTTGTTCTTATTTTCCCACATGGTGGACTCTTTGTCTGAAGTAGGTTGTTCTGGCTCTTTGTCTCCGTCTCCAATACACACTCCTTTCCACAACTCATTCAAAATGAGGGTGTGTTTTATCATCCGCGACCACTCAGGATAGTTCTCCTTACCAGTGAGAACTATTCCCACAATGGATATGATTGAATTCATTGTAAAATCTATGTACTGTAAAAAAAAAAAAAAACTTCTGGAAATATTCTGTAAAAAATTGTACTTCTGGTGGCAAACTCTATTTAACCTTGAAAAAAATATGAAGGATAATTAAAACAGTAGTGTATCAAAACCAACACTCTTAAATCCACCATATGAAGTTTCATCACCAAGGAAATACACAATATGTTGGTTCATTTAGAATGTACTACGACCATAAATCAGAGTTGCATAACTCACGTAACAAATCAATGCATTTTCTAAGTAGTAGTCTAATAAGTACATAGGAAGCAATTATATATAATAAAAAAATGGTGATGTTAAATGGCACACATATTTCAGAGAACGGAAGCTTAGGCCCTTTCACCATGAATCCTTCTGGCCAATACTGCAGTGACTTATTTATTTTGATTTTGCTGCCTTGGCGTTTTCAACACATAAACCCCTCGAATGAGAGTTAGGTATGACGGACCAACGTAAGCAAGCACGCTCAACTCATATTGAAAGAAAATAAAATCAGGATGGGAAAAACGGAAATACTAACCAGAGGTCAGACTAGCAAACTTCTAAAAACGCACAGATAATATCTGCACATAACCAGAGAGTTAGTCACTCATTCGAATCTCATAACAAATGAACTCCAACGTTCATGCCTAGTGGTGACAGAAACGCAGGTCTTGAATAGCCAAAGAACACCTCTTTAATCTGTGACGCGATAGGTAGAAATGAAATTATGTGCTTTGGACTCAGTTCCTCCCTTAAATCCTCCCTCAAATGCTCGTCTTCTTGATGGATTCCACGAGCTTCTACTGTGTTGTTCCCAAAGTCAGCTTCTACTCCAGCTGAGAATCCCAGTCAATTTTGATCTTGCGTACTGCGTGGATGGGGGAGAGCATATGGAGCATATGGCAACATTCAAACAGTGCCTATGGCATCATATGAGACCATAGGTGAGAGGGAGCATTGTATGACAATGTTCACATAGTGCGACAGTTG
This sequence comes from Pinus taeda, assembly GCA_000404065.3. Classification (NCBI taxonomy): domain Eukaryota; kingdom Viridiplantae; phylum Streptophyta; class Pinopsida; order Pinales; family Pinaceae; genus Pinus; species Pinus taeda. The sequence goes on from APFE030526399.1 coordinate 14,125, forward strand.
TTCAATGTTCAATGTAGGCCATATATTATGCCAGAGAGCAGCGTATGAAGCGTGCTACAAACAAGATGCAATGGAATGTTATGCCAGAGGCCAATTAACTTATGCAATATAACCAAATATGCACTCATCGCACCATACTACCATGTCAGTGATGTTAGTTCTACAATATGGGCAAAACATAGGCAGAATAGACAAATAGTCAAAAAAGGGAGTCACAAGGGCAAGAATTCTAAAAATAGGGTTGGCTCTAATACCATGTCAGACTAGGCAGTAACTGCTCAAAATCAATTCATTCATATTCATTTAGGTTGGTCTTTATTATATACATGAGGAAGAGACTGTTCACTTCATCTCCTAGTGACTATTCATATTTCTTATTATTTATTTACATCAGTTACACTTATTCACCCAATCCTAATGATTAGGTGTCAACAGAATTATCATCATAATAATCAGGAATATGCCATGTATCGTAATTGTCAATCTTATGGAATTCATTTACATGCTCATGAAATAACACATATCTACTTACAAAATATTTATGTGTTTAAAGATCAAACATCTTATATGATGTGTGATTATAATCATGACAAATAAAAATGCACTTGATTGTTTTTGCATCAAGTTTTCTCCTTATCTTATTTACGAACATGAGAAATTTATTTTCTTCCAAATATTCTTAAATTAATTACTACTGACTTATAGTTATAAAGAGATTAAAAAAGAGTTTTATGGTCTCCAATTTTAGTTGAAATTATATTTTTCAAATAAACAAAAATATTCATAGCTTTAACATAAAATTTGTTTTATCAAAGAGATATAGAACAGTCGGTGAAGGAGCGTGCTGTTAAGGTGCTCCATATGCAAAGGTCATCGGTTCTAGTCTCTCCGATACCAAAAAATCCAGCATGGTTTCCGCTGGTGCGGCTCAGGCCGGGTGCGATCCCCGGGTGACTTTGACGGCTTAGATGCCCCTGAGTCGCGGCCTCTCAGCCATAGGGTAAGAGTGATTTTCAGGATTCACGCACTTATTAACAAAAAAAAAAACATAAAATTTGCTTGTAATATTTTTACATTTTATCATGCTCTATGCACATTCCACTAAAGTTTTATTCTTTCATTCAAATAATCCATTGTAATATGGAGTACATAGCATTTTATACTATTGCAAAATTCAGTGAGCTTTACAATACTTGGTGAATGCAGCTAATGTAAATTCTACCCCTTGATATAATGAAAGGAAATTGATTATTTACCTATTTGCTTATGATTTGTAATTTAAATTAAGGTATTTAAATACATCACTTTATTTCTCATAAAATAAACCTATCTATATTTTTTTTCAGTCATAAATAAATATCAAGAAACAATATGATCCTCGATGTGATCTTGTTTGGATATCCCACACACATCTATATGCACAAGTTAAAAAATGTCTTTTTTTCTTTTATATGTATTAATAGGGAGTTCTTCCAATGCAGTTTCCCTAGTGCACACTCTTCATATGGAGTATATTAATTCTTAAATAATGGAAGTCCCTCCACTATTCCTCACTTTTGATGTAGTAACAAATCATGATAGTTGTGGTGACCATAATTTTGGTTCCATAAAAATTGTCTTTCCATGGCTCTAGATGTCCGCGCTTAATATATCTTGTTCATCAAATCAATCTCATATAAAACTCCACTTATATGTCTTGTTGGAATAATTCTATCATGATATTGTATATCTTTCACCACAAAATGTGAAATTACAAATTCTACCTTTAAATCTTGATATGTTGTGGTAGAAAAAGAGATTAAGTTCTTGTTTATACTAGACACAAACATCACATTTTGAATATGTTTAACACGACAATTTGGTAATGTCATAAATACACCATCATATCCTTTAATTTGATGTGAGTGATCATTTCCAAGATATATATTAGCACCATTATTTGTTTCATCATATTTTTCAAATAAATCCTTATTACAAGACATACGAATGGAGGCACTAGAATCAATAAACCATGCATTTGAGTCATATGTTTTAAAGGAGAAGGTAGGATCTGAAAAAAGTATTCTAAGATTTTTAAAGTCATCATAAATTACTAGAAAAATGACTGGTATTGTCGTTATTATCAAAATGACTAGTGTGCCTTTTGTTTATATGTTTGGACTCATTATAATTCCTTTTAAAGCAATCTTTAGGATAGTGTTTAAACTTTTCATAGGAAGAACGTGCATCATTACTTTTAGCAATAGCATAAAAATTTAGTGGTGTCATACCTTGATATGACATTTCATATGGTGGCTTTACATCTTGTGGCCTTACATATGGTGGCTTATTTGCCCTATTTCTTTCCCGTGGATTTCTTGTGGAAGGTTGTCTCCCTGTCACCATCACTTCCAAGAATAAATTTTTAGTCATACAATTAATATGTTTCCTTGGTTATCCCTCTTGTAAAAGAATACATGTGGGTTCATCAAATGTAGGAACTATTTCTTTGGCTGCAAGACCTATAATAAAAATTTGATAGTCTTCTAACATGTCACTGAATGTTACAGTTACCAGATGTGTGTTTATATCTTCTCACAAATATCATCTAGTTTGTCTTTCAAATATTATATTCTACAAATAAATTTATTTACAATCTCATTATCCTCCATCTTTTTTGGAATAAATTTAATCTTTAAGAACAAATATCAGCTTCTATTGGATATTTCATACAAACCTTTAAAAGTATCCCATGTCTCCTTGGACATCTTCAAGTGTTTGTTATGTAGAGAAATAGTGGCCTTCACTAACATTCTAAGAAGCACTTTTTCTTTTCTCTTACAATTCTCACAAAACTTAGCTGAGTTTGTGGGGGCTACAAATTTGTTTCCATTTCCATATACAATAGTTCAAATAGTTTCCCCATCTATCAAGATCTAAATCTTGAACTTGCAATTCACATAATTAGACCCATATAGCTTGTGTGACTTGTTTAAATAATATTCTTCTAAAGTATTAGCCATTTAAAAAAAATATGTTCCCCAACCTCAGTTAAATAAAAAAATTCTACAAACTAACTCCTTAACACTTGGCTAATGGTAATATGATCCACCACTTTTCCATCCTTAACCTCCATGAGTCAGAGTCTACTTCACTCCTTATTTTGGCTTGCCCAATTTGAATGATCAGACTTATTTAGCTAGAGTCTTTTGGTATGAAAGGAATGGTCATTTTTTTCTAGAAAGGCTTCTTTCGAGGCTGATGTGGCTTCTTGTAAGCTTATGGATGAAACTTAATCTCTGAGGACCAATGCTTCTTGTGCAGATCTTTGGATTTAAAAGAGGATTTGGGGTTGTGATTGAAGGGTCCCTTACCCAAGGTGGGCATCTGGCCAACTGTTGTGTAATATTTTTCGAAAAGATATTGTTTTACTCCTTGAAGTCAATCATAACACTTTTAGGTAAATAATGTTCTTCAATGACTTTCTTGATGTGGCCATGGACCATTTATAAGGTCATGCTTGATAGAAAGGATGTTTGTCTTCAAAATATTTGTTGATAGCGGTGGGTAGAACGCCTAACATACTCTGAATATACCTCTTAAGCTTTGTTGTATTTGCATAGAAATTGGATCGGATGAGCTAATATTGCATTTGAAAAAAATAATCTTCCATAAGAGCAAGATTGCCTAACTAGTTAGACATAAACAATTCACTGTAATGGTCTGGATCTTCATCAATTGTAAGGCTGGAAAACTATGCACGTAGAGCAATGAGCAATTGAACAACAAGATTTTTATGGCCAATGGTGGCTTCTTGGGCTTCTGTGGAGGTGTAATTCCACCATGTATGTGCTAGGCCACCAAATCCATTGATAATGAATTGTGCAATGCTCTGGAGAGAAAGGGTAGGGTCATCAATTTTTTTTTTTGATTGCCCAACTATTGAGGAGACTCATTGCATTCTCCATTTCTATCTTATGCTGGAAATTTGGAAAAAACATGGGTTCTTACGGCATAGCTTGGATGGTCACACTCATAGCTGAAACTCCAGTTGTTGTTACTGATATGGGAAGGGATGTTTTACCAACTTGGGTAATCCGTAGAGGGATACATGGTTCTTGCTTTACATAAACAAGGAACTGATTTATTTGGTCCTTTGAAATAAAGGACCCTTTTCTTTCACTTGTTGCAAGAAGGATGTTATGACTAAAGGAGCTACCTCGATCTCTTCTTCTTTAGTTGTTTGAATCCCAAAATTTCACGTAGATAGCTTATGACTAGCTACGCTAAAGTTGAAATTGTGCCTAAGCTTGTTTTTGGGTTTATCTCTAAACATATCTGACTTTGATGGGTTTTCCAAAATATAATAGTCAAGAATCTCAACCTTAGATCCTAACTTCTTGATGGTTGGGGAAGTTATGGACAAAACGTGACATATAGCTTTAGCCTTTGGTCTAGCTTTGTATTGGTTGCTGTAAGGACTGATATGTCAACTATCTTGTGATCTAGAAATTCTAATCTTACTAAAATCTTCTCACATATTTCCTTTTCTTCAGAGACTACTTGTTTAACCTTAAGGACATCATTGTGAAAATCATCAATTTTTTTTGACTCGAGGTTGAGCTGGAATGTTTGTACTAGACGCAGTAGCTACTGGTATTGTGGTGTAAGGGATGAATTCCATTTTCTTTTGACCATCATCATCAAACTGTCAGAAAGACATATAAGGCAGGTTTCTTCCTGGAGTGTAGGATTCTTCTCCCATGCTAACTTTGATAGTTTTAGTTGTTTCTTCTCGGGGTAGCCAAGTGAGCATGAGAATGTGAGGTTTTTCTGGCTTGGTAGAAATACTAAGCTTTTATATCTGTTGATTGCAGGCTGGACATTGCTAGTGCTGACCTTGGCGTTCTATAGTAAGATCTGTTAAAGAGCTTGCAGGATGGTTTTGGACCATCTCTACAACCTTCTCTCGAAAGGTTGTTTGAACTTAGGTTGGTAACCAGAAGGATTGGGTAGCAGCATTAAATGGAATTGGGCATGCTTTGGAAATCTTCTAGTTGTCCTTCAGTAAGGATTATTGGTGGTATTATTCATATTTAGCTTCCCAAAGTTTAAGATATTGGATTCCATTCCATTTAAATGTAATAGGAGTTGTAGATTTACTGGAACCCTTTTCCACCTCACTTATAAGTTGTGAAGTATGACGAATATGGAGTTGTAGTAGGGGCATGCTGTAATTGCCAAAGCAAACAACAGTCAAAGTTTTGAGTTGAATTATTTTGGATAGGCATTTCATGTCAAAAACTTGTGGATGAATATAAGCTTGTAGAAGGTCGTAGATGTAAGGGTCATCTAATGACACATAATACTTGGGATAGATAGTACCAAAGGTAGGGCCATCATGTAGAGGGCTAGAAAAGCCTCCTATTATGGCATTGGATAATTGGTTATGTTGAGTATATATCACAACACAAAGGCTATTGAAATTCATGGATGGTCGAACGAGAGTGTTCAGGCCAAAATGGATTGTGCCCAGATGGCATTATTTGAAACCTTCGGATTTTTCCCAGCCAATATGTGATTTTTCAAGCAAGTGGATTTGGGTGGGTTCATCTTGAGATTTAAAACTTACGTCAATAGAATGAAGCTGAATTTGAGAATAGGAAATATATTTATAAAAGGGCATGTTATATACTTGAGCAGGTAAAATTGGCAGGATTTTCTAGTTTGGGTTTGGGTCGGTTTTGAGAAATAGAAATAGTAGAAGGAGAACTCAAAGATTCTCTATAAGAAGACTTTCGGCTTCGGAGAGAAACCAGAGGAGTCAGTGCTTCAATCCCTACCTAGTTTATTGTTAATAAATTTGAATCCATTTTGTTGTACACCTAAATTCCTTTCCTTTCACTTACAACAAATGGTCTATGCTCTTCTAGCTGCGACCTAAAACTTAGTGATTCTCGGGGCACGAAACGGGTCCACTACAATAAGAGAATATGCAAATATATCTAACTAAACAGACAAAGAAACAAACCAACTTGGCTCTGATACCATTAAGACCGGATCTTTTCATTTGCACCAAACATTTCTCCTTATATTCCAACAACAGATAACACATAAAGACTCTAGCCTTTGCGAGTGACTAATACTTTAATCGCACTGAGCATGACACTGCAGGTACAATCTAGCATCACTCTTATGAAGAAGAGGAGAATAGAATTCTGACTAATTTCTCAGGTACTAGAACAACTCAAATTGAATTTTATGAGGGATGCAACCACTCATTTATAGTATTCATATATGGTGTCTGGTTATTACATGACAAATGAGTGCTGGTTAAAATTAAAGATTCGGACCGTGCAAGTAGAAAACTTGCATTATTTCATCCCTTAAAGTATTTTTACATATGGGGGCTGAATCAGACACATTATTATAGACCCGCTACTACTTCTTCTCTAAGATGAGGGTCCATTGCTTCACATGTGAGATCGTGTGCCATGCAGTTGAGGTATCTGGGCTTATGTTTGATCCAAAAGTCATAACCAACATAGTTTAGTATCAAAGGCCTAATTGGCATGACAACTTTATCAAAGCTAAAATGTTCAAGCAAGGTGATTGGGATCTTCTCTTTCATTTCAAATTCAAATATTTTCAAGGAAAACACATACAAACTCGGATGCCATTAAGAGTGGATGTTTCAATTTGCACCAAACTTTGTTCCTTATATTCCGACAGCAGATAACACATACAGACTCTAGTCTTTGAAAGTGACTGATATTTTAATTGCACTGAGCATGAAACTCCAAGAGCAATCTAGCATCACTCTTATGAAGAAGAGGAGAAGTTAATTCGGATAATTTCTCAAGTACTAGAACAACTCAGATTGAATTTCATGAGGGACGCAGTGACTCATTTATAGTATTCATATCAATGTCTAGTTATTACATGATCAGTGAGTGTCAGTTAAAAGTAAAGATTCGGGTGCAAGTGGACAACTTGCATTATCTCATCCCTTAAAGTCTTGGATGAGACATAGGGAAATTAATTACTTGATGTGGGAGAGAAAACATTGGATTGATTTAGCTAGAGTCTTGCGGTACCAAAGGAATGGTCATTTGTTTCTCAAAAGGCTTCTTTCGAGGCTGATATAGTTTTTTATAAGCTTTTGGCTGAAACTTACTCTCTGAGAATCAATGCTTCTTGTGTGGATCTTTGGATTTACAAGAGCATTTGGGAGAGAGGAGTGATAATAGTTAGTCCAGTGGATGTAGTAAGAGGCCAACATTTTCTTCACTCTCATAGCTCTACAAACATGGTTGGGAGCATCTCTTGCATTTAACGTAGGATAAAATAATAAAAAACCAAAAATCCTTTATCTCTTTTAATTAAAATGATCAAAATGGATAATTTGACCTAGTAGCTTTCTTGTAATCAATATCATAATCTCATCTTAGCGTACAAATATGATCTAAAGATTTAGTAAAAATATTAACAAACGAATATACTAATATGCATTATTATGATGGATCTTTTTGCACCAAAAGATAATTAGTTTGATTGCATGGTAAGAGATAGATATATACGGGTTAGGTAGGACTGTTAGCTAGATATGGAGTAATACATTTTGAAGGATAAATGTAGAAATTCCCTTGCTTCATTGTTTCATTTTCACCATAATTGTGGAAATTGAATTTCTCAGAAATGGGATTAATATTTTCCCTTTCTAGACCATATGTAGGGTAAAAAAATGGAGGAAAAGGATTAGAATAACCAACTCACAATCACCACTGGACCTCCACCTCCGATAAGGAATATCCCTTCAAGTTGCTTCACGCATGGATTGGTTGGTCCATTTAGTAGATGTGTTAGATATAACCTCAATATTATGTACCATCTTCCCCTTGTGCATGACCCTCCATGATTGAATTATCCAATGCCACCATGCCTTATATTAGGTTATGATGATGGAAGCTTTGTTATCCGCCACACTTTTTCAAAATATGTCAGCATTCCTTATCTGAAGGCTTTCTCTAGTCAATTTTACACACAAATAAAGCCACTTACAATGTTTCACACATATCACTTCAAATTCATGCCATGAATCTCACACATTTTCAATGATTACCTTCACACTAGTTTGCACCATGCAAATACACCTCATAAAGGGCATAACAATGCTCAATTGTGTCATGAGTTCTCACCTAAACTCTGATACCAAGAAAAAACAAAGGAAACAAGCTAATGGAAATGGTGAGATGCAACTCTTAGGCGAGCCACCCCTTACACTTGAAACTACCAAAGCTCTCTCTCACATTGACTAGACCAACATCCACTTCCATTTATAGGAATATAATATACTTCAACAGTTTGAATAAATTACTTAAGAATATGAACTAAAAGCTAATTAAGACAATCAATCATAAACACACATTAATGAAGCCTAAATAATGAGTAACAAAGTATAATAATTTTCATTTATATGAATTTTCCATTAGTCAACTAACATATATTATATCTATTCATTAATGCACTATCATATCATATTATCTATTTCTAGATTATCTCAAATATAAATTATCAGGAGCTATATTAGGAATAAAACTGTTATTCAAATAATAATTTAAAATGAAAATGAAAAAATTTATTGTATGATATACAAATAATATAGGTCCATCTTAACCATAGATTTACCAAAGGTAGAGAGGGATTAAAAACTCTTTTAAAGTAAAAGAATTTGAATAAAGGTTTGCATCTAGAGATATTCAATCCATCTCATAATTTCTTTTATTTGAGATCTTAAAAAATCTTTTAAAGTAAAAGAATTTGAATAAAGGTTTGCATCTAGAGATATTCAATCCATCTCATAATTTATTTTATTTGAGATCTCTCTATCTCTCTCTATACACACACACACACACACACACACTACCATGCATAACTCAACTCTAAACATGGAGCCTCTGAGTGATTGTTGAAATATTTTATTTATAATTGATCTATTTATATTTTTTCTATGCATATGAAAATATATATGAGTTTGATATTTACATATATTAATTAAGATGGATATTCAAATGATTAAACGTATTCCTCAGCCCCAAGGGTTAGCTCAATTGTTTGAGTCCCCAATGTTAAGTGGCTCACCGAACGGGAGGTCACAGGGTCAGTTCTCCTCGACACCCTCGGGGTTAGGCCCTGCTAGTCTGGCCAACAACCTTTAAAAGATTCCCTTCGGGGTTGATCTACCCAGATTTTCTCGTGGATGTAATGGCCACCGAGTGTCGTCCATGAACCATGGCGTAAAAAAAAGGAAGAAAGAAAGAAAGATTAAACGTATTCCTCATAATTTCTTTTATTTGACCCCTCTCTCTCTCTGTCTACACACACACACACACACACACACAGACACTACCATGTATATATCAACCCTGAACATGGAGCCTCTCAGTGATTGTCGAGATATTTTATTTATAATTGATCTATTTATATGTTTTCTATCTCTATGAAAATATATATGAGTTTGACATTTAGATATATTAATTAAGATGGATATTCAAATGATTAAACTTATTGCTCACTGTAAAGGAAAAGAATATAATTTTTTAACTTTAAATTATGTATTTCTATAATGTTGAAATGAAATTGGGTTACTTAATATGAATATTTAAATATTATATTTATTGTTGAGAGTACAATATGAAGTTTTTTAATAATATTTTTTTAATGCTACATGTAAAATCTATATTAAGAACACAACAAATTACACCACATTTCATTTAAACTCGGTTATAATATTAATAATCATTATTAATGCTTTTAACTGAAAAGTAATATATATATATATATAATTCACATTTTTTAATTTAGCGATATTTATTTTTTCTTTTTAAATAGATTTGATGTAATTATAAGTTGAGCATTAAAAGAATTACACATATTATTTATATTGGAGTCTAAAATATACCTTTTAACATAAATAATGACATAACATAATTATGTTTTAATAAGTTATCAAAATGAAAAAGATAATTTTACATTATTAACCTATATATCTATGAAAATGTACAAAAATTACATAATCATTTATTTAATATATAGATTGATTTAAGCAATGCATAAAATAACAAATATGGTATTATTAATTTCAATGATAACATGAAAAAATATATATTTAGAAAAATAAGGATTTTTTGTTTTTTTATAAGCAAAAATATCCTACAAAAATAACAAAGTTCTTTCATTTCAAATATCGTACAATTAAAATGATGTGCAACAATTAATTTATTTTAATTTAATATCATAGATGGTACAATCACAAATGATTTAGAATGATCATTGTGGTTTTATTGAGTTTAAAAATGATATAGCACAATCCAATAAGGTGATTTTATTTTAGTGATAATATAGTAAAAGATGATTCGAATTATCAATTAAAAAAATGATCGAAAGAAAAATAATCATATAGATTGATTTTAATATTCAGATATTGAATATTGTCAAATGAAATATTTTAACAATAAAACAAGTAAAGAAATTTCAAAATACTTATTATAAGTTGGAGTCTTGTCGTTAGTTCTCTTGGTTGTGAGTATTTTGGCTATCAAATTCTTATAATATTGAAAAATATAGAATGTTAAAATATATCGAGTGCATTGACCTATAATACATTAATATTAACCCTTGCATTAGATCACATTGGGCACAAGCTATGTGGGGAGGAATGAAGGCACTGCCACCTACACCACATAGAGGGATTGGTGTGTCACCTTCTTGAATATAGGGAGGAGAATGCGTCTTAATGACTTTAGGTGGGAGTTCAAAGTTGAAGTGATATGGCTATGACGTTCGACATATTCTCCATATTACAACCCTAAACAATCATGGGACTTGGATTTCAAAGTGCAAATTTTTTTGTTTTTCTTACATCATGGAAAATTGTTCGGATGTTAATACAGCTCCCTCCTCGTCGTCTTTCCACAATCACTATTTCTCACTCTAGTTTATGAGTTGGCTATTCTATAAGAAACTGAAGTCTCTAGCAAGTTTTCATTTCTTTCTGGGTTATTCACCATGGACTTTGATCAAGTTCTTTTTCATCATACATAGCTCTACTTTTAAGCACTAGACTTATGTTTCCTTTGTCGCATTAGATCTAGTCATGTTATCTACTAGTGAAGTTTTACCAATGGTCTGCTATGGTGGACATTGAGGCTCGATAGCGATTACTACATGCATGACTGCAGGCAGTGAATTCATCCCTCCTCTGTAAGGGATAAACCCCTTCATTTTCCAGGGAGGAATTTGATCAACTCAAATAGTGGGGAAGTGCACATTTCTATTCGAATCAGAAGTGATGAATGTTATGGGTACCTGGGTTTGGGATGTTGGCTACACCAGAGGTTATAAAAACCAACATTTACATGCCATATATTTATATTGAGACATGAAATCTCTAATGGGAAGGGTATTGAGAGATTCGAATGATCCGAAAGAATAAATTTTGTTGGTGTTGAATGTTGTTGTCATGCAACACAAATTTTTGAGGGTTCAGTAAATGCACATTTTAGAAGTCATTGATATTACCACAACACCAAGACACCTTAGTCTTCGAATGCTAGAGCCCATTAAGGTCGATGTCACTACTTCTACCTACACCTGTGAGGTTCATTGGATATTAATTTACAGACAATCATTATCAGGTGTTGCTCTTCGCATGCATAGATGAAGGTTGTATAATCGGGTGGAGGTGGTGCTCTCTTTTGTACATGATCTAGCTCATGCTTAACAACTTGAGCCTCCCATAGTTGTGGTTAGCTATGCTGATTGCCGACCATCACGCCTCAGGTTTTCATGGTCGCTATGCACCTGATGGTCAACCCAGCTCTTCGTGCTCACTGGTTCACAAGATGTTGGAGGCTTGGAATTCCTCTATAATTCACATTGGGCCCTCATTTCTCCTCTAAAATAATATTCTCTCTCGGTTACAAGTGGCCTGCTCAACTAATTGTGAAGACTAGACTCTCCTATAGTGTCTTTTGTCTCTTCTCCATCTATCAACTATCCTAGTCAAATGTCATTCTTCAATTCATCTTTGGTCGATCATCCTTGAAGCAGGATTTGTGGGCTTTTGGTGTGTCTGTTAGTGTGTAATACCTCTCCAATGTCCCTCTAAGAAATCAACTCCTCTCATAGATTTTCCAGTATGTTCTGTGTCCAGCCTGGGAGAAATAGAGATCACAAGTTTTATGAGCAATTTCATGGTTCAATATGCTGGTTGGTGCACATATGTGGGAAGCAGGGTCTCATAAGGTCACGAGTTGTGAAGGTCAAGTCTTATTAGTATAGTGCATTACATCTGAGACACCAATCAACAAGCTTATGAAGGTCGGCGATCGTGGCTTAGTGCGACTCCCAATATGAGGCTCTCAGCTCGTGGCTCTAGCCAACTCTCAGCATGTGAAATTCGTAGACTCAATAGGTTCTACAAGTTGAACATTATTACTAGTTAATGTCTTTTCCTTTTAAAATATTATGACATTAAATTTTTGTTCTTATGACTAGCTACAACAAGGCCTTAAAGCCTTTGATTTGTAGAGGCTTCTTTTCAATTCTAGAAAATATTTTTGTTTATCTGATGTTAAAATTAAGCAAAGTCGTTGTAATATGAGATAATTAACTTGTGTTAATGTTCTCGTTTCCAACTCGGAAGAGTACTAAGACAAATCACTCTCTTTTATAATGCCTCATTTAATTAATAGAAAGATGAACTTCACCCAAAAAAAATTTATAACCAATGTATAAAATTGAAAATAATAAATTATTAATATTGAAAACAAAGAAAAACATAATATCACTTCTGCTTTAATATATATACTTTAAATTAAGGATTTATATGCTTTGAAATTCAAGTCCATTTATGAGCTAATATAGATGAAAATTTGTTAACTAATATATATGGAAAATATCGTTATGGCTATGCTAGCACAAAAAACATATTGAGAAAATATTCTAGATAATTTACTTTTTTTTTTTGTTTTTCAAGTGGTTTGAGTTCATGAGAGATTACATTAGGCTTGATCTATGGCTTGAGAAACCATGACCCAAGTGAATCTAAGCCGTTGAAATCACCCAAGGATCACACCTGGCTTGGGCCACACCAACTCTTAACATGAATCGATGTTTTCCCACGGAGATTCAAACTGATGACCTTCACATCACGATGTGACTTAATGGTACACGCCATCACCATCTATTCTACACCCCATAAGCTAGATAATTTATTTCTTATATTATAAGAATAATATAATTTTTTGAACTCATCATCTTTATTATTAAATATATTTAGTTTAATATTATCCCCTTTAAATTTCACATGAATGGTATATAGTAACTTTTAAGCTAAAATTGAATGTTTTGAAAATTTAAATATATAGTTGTTCATAAAAATGCCATGGATAAAACAATCAAATCATTTATAACGTCAACCATTTCACAATTTTTTCGGTATAATTATATAACACATTTTTTATTCTAAGGTTTCTATATAGTTGTATGTAAATTTTCTAGAGATTAGATGTATATAACAATTCTAGAGATATTAAAAGATAAGCCAGTCTAGATCCATCTTAACTCTAGATCTATTAAACAACGGAAGGATCAAATCTCTGGAAGTGAAAACCCCTTTTTGGAGTTAAAAACCTAAATAAAAGTTTGCACCTCTAAAAATTTCATCCCGCTGAACACTTGATAGATCTAGATAAAATAGATTTAGACTTGTTTATTTTATTATAAATACTCATAATTGTATAAACACATTTAAAAGATAATTTCTTTCTTAGCCATCATCGTCCAAAACCCTCTATATCAATTATTCCAACACAATTTCTATCAATATTAGCATCATTTTAAACACTCCCAATATTATGATCCTAGAACAATATAAACACAACTAGCATGATCTTGTAATATCCCTCCATTACTGTAATGTGTTCTCTTTGATCAAACTGAGTTATGTTAGTAGGAATGGTAGAAAAAGCCATGAAGTACATTGATATGCTTATGTAAACAAATAATTTTATTCATAAATAAATAGATGGGATTAAAAGTACTGGGAAAGAGACACTTGTATATGAGATTTTTTTGAAAGAAAGAAAAACAAAATCTTAGTAGCAAATGAGATTGAGATAACTCTATCATGATAAAGATTCTAGATAGGTTTTAATGGATAGGAGAAAAAATCCATTAAATCACTTAGTTGTAGAAAGACGCTAAACTTGGATAAGAAATAAAGCGCCATGGGGGAGAAAGGTGGGATTTTAAGGAAAATTCCTAGGCAAGTGGATGTTAAAGACCATGAAAGCGGGATTCCGCTAAAGAAAAATTTTATTATGAAAGAAAGGTATAAAATACCTAATGAGGAGATCAATCGAGGTTTTTGATATACTAGCAAGTACATATCATCTCAAGGGTGAACTGGAGGCACTCAATTCTCAAGTGAATTCCTAATAGTGGTACTATTACTATGTTATTGTGCTTATCTATACCTTATTATATTATTTCCTATGTCATCTTATTTAGCAAAATGCAAGTCACTATATGTAAATATTGATGTTATATTTTATACTTGCACATGCCAGTAGTAATTGTACACACTGTTGTTGGAATTTAACTAGTTTTGCAGTTAAGAAAAAAGGAATTAATGATTATAATCTTAATTGTTCAAAGATTACATGCCGTCGGCGACTTTGAAGAATTACATACTCACTGTGATTTAGAAGTATAAATTGAGTCCACTATGGAGGTGCATGTACTTTGGAAATAATAGATTTAGGTGGCTATAGCGTGAATTTAATATTATTAACCATGCATCTCGGGATTAACAATTTAGTAGAAGGTCAATTGTTCTTTTTTTATGCTAGTAATGTTAGTTCAAATGATGAAGATAAGGCTTTAATAGCTATAGCAAGAACTTATATTGTGAATTAGGAGTAGTAATAATACTTGAAGGGTGCGAATCTACCCATAAAACGAATTATTCAATGGTAAGGGTAATAGGCATACGAGTAAGCTACAAGTACCATGCTAATAAAGTTTTTTTTTTTTAAATGAAACAAACGAATATTGTAAGCAGTAGAAGGATTCATACCCAGTCAGGGTAGGGATGTGATTTACAGTGGAGGTATTTCAACTTAGAAATTTTTAAGAAGAGAAATATGAATCAATTCATTTATCTAACCCAGCACCGAAAATCATGGACAAGAAAAAGGGATTTGACAGATAGTTGACCATCCACGATTACTCTAAGCTACTTAGGACTGAAATCAAGCATGAGTAAGACAGTACGAAACAACTACAAGAAACTTAACTACCTATATATTGTAGCAGATAGGCCTAAGAGGGTTATGTATGTATACAGGTTAAGTATTATACAAGAAAGCATAATAGAAATAAAATATGGTTATAAACCGTTAAGGGATCTGCTAGATACAATTTAAAATGACTTTCCCAATCTAGATGTCAAGCTACGAGAATGATGATTTAGCGCACTAGAATCTCTACCCTCGACGAGATACAATTGCGAAAACCACTAGTGTTGATAGTTAATAAAAGTACGATAAATAAGAGAACAATTTCATAGGCAACCAAACAGACTTTAACCATTTACTAGTTATTAATCAATTGACATTTGGGAATTATCTCCAGCAGCTTGATCACTCTAGCACAAGGAAACAAATATGTTCTACGTAAAGAGTTTAATAAATCTACAATATATATGAGCACAAAGTAGAAATAACAAATCCGTCTCCCTTTTCACAAACTTGAATCGAAGGAGGAAAAACATAAGAAATACCACAAGGAGGAAAACAAAAACAGGTCGAATATACATCAGTAGCAATGGAAAAATGTTTATGTAATGACTTATCTAAAGAACAAAAGTGTATATATAATATACCCTGATACCTAATGAATTCACCATAACATAACTACTGAATGATACTATATAAAAGCCATAAGTGTTTTCAATATGACGCAGAGAATAGACAATAAAGCACATATAAATAAAAACTTATAAATATTCGAGTGTGGGATCACGTGATATAGAAAACAAGAAGAACAAACGCCTTGAATAGGCCATAATAATTAGTCCTTGAGTAGAGATCTATAATCTATAAGTACAAAAAAAATACAATAAACTATCTCCCATCCATATTTACATGAGTGTTCTCTTCGTAAGTGAAAATTATGTTGTACAATCATACAACATAGGTACTGTGCCCATAATAACACATGAACATCATAAGTACAAGCCTGGAAAACAAGAGGAGAGAAAAGCGTAACCGAAATGGAAATTATAACCCCTCAATATTAACCCCTACGCTGTGTACTAAAGGCATGCATTTGAGGGAAGTGTACAAAAACATTCACTGTTCAGGAAATTACACTAAGGCGTCTAAAAAATTCAAACCTTAGCCAGGGAGATTGAACTGACTTGGAGTTCATAGAACCAGTATACCCCTTCTGACAGTTCTGCTCTAACTGATATGGGAAGAGACTGCAGTGAGGGGAAGTGCACACCTGCAGAATAGGGGAAATAGAAACATGAGCAGTGTATAGGGTGAAGATATCGAAGGAAACATAAAATGAATATACCTGAAAATTAAATTCTTACATGCTCAGGGTAGGCATGCTCGGTGCGCGTTCCCATACGTGTGACATCCAATAGCAGTACCCTTCCAAAAATAACAACGGAAATGGTGGGCACCAGAGTAAGACAAAAGGAAACCAAGCAAATAAAAAAAACATAGCTATTACAAATTTCTAATTTTCTAAATTGTAACCCAACTACTAGTATGGTGGAATGTTCTATCAAATCCTAAGGAAAAATTTAAGAAAACACATTTTAAAAGCTACAAGGAGCATACCTTACATTTCGCTTTCCAGTGTTTGAGGGCCACGAAGTGAAGGGGTTGGTTCTCCAGTGCTCTTCGTATAAGGAAGAACAGAACTTGAATATGATTTTGAGCAAGAAAACGTTGAAGCTCGGGAAAAGTAACTAGAACAGAACCAACAAATTACCACTTCAGAAGTAACGAAAACAACAGTCGCTGAATAGTCTCCCGAAGTGAGGCTTCACACAGGAAGAAGGGACCCAACGAACTGTCATCGACCCTGAAGAAAACATTAATGTCGTGAGCTAAGTGTTGGAAATCATCCATAGAAATACTATAGAAGAAAAGGAACAAGACCGATCAGAAAGAACCACAAACTATCTGTAAGAACGTCAGGATTGACCAGTGGTGGAGGCATGTGGAGTCCGCTTGTTGTTCATGGCTTTTGCACACTCACAAAAAGCGATTAGTTGGGTATGGACAAAAAGCGGTGTGGTGATGCCATAGTCTTTATGATTTGAGAAATGTTTGGAGGCCCAGAGATTAGGTCACTGTACAAAATTAATTGACATATTCAAAATGAAAAAATAACAAGGTAATGATGATACAAATGCAATTACTTCAACGAGTGCTTGATTGGATCTCTATCAGCCATGACAGGGATTTCATGAAACATATCACAAACATGTAATCTACATGCGTAAACATCAAATTTAATCATAGGGGTATCATACTTATCTGACAATCACTAAGAAGCATTGTTCTCTTATATCATTAGCTGCATTGTCATCTATTAAGTCATAGATACATTGTTCATTTATTTACCAATCAAAACATGAGGAAAGACATACATCATCATTGTCATAATCCATGCTTATAAAGAACATAATAAAAATAGAAATATGAAGGATACATCAACCATGAAATCCACATATAACCAACACATTTATACATAAGATATCAAGGAGAGAACCTCTTATTAATTAATGTAAAATACAACCCGGGATAGGACTACCACATTCCACCTGAGCATAGAATCGTTGAGACAATTCTCTCTTTAGCCTTTCACCCTAGTGCTATATTCCAAGCATGAATGTGGGACCCAAACCACAAGAGCCAGATAAAATGTGAACAGAATTGAAAAGAAGGAGATGTAGCTCACAGGTAAGGCCTGCACCTGGAGACTACACTCAGAACAGAGAGATCACTCTCGTACACTCTATTATCATCAATGAAAGATTACATCATTTAAGTACAACCTTAGAAATCAGGAAGTTGCAACCAAACTCCTAAACTCTAGGAACAAATCCTAAACTAAAGAGATACGTTACAACTTATGTAACCAATTCTCCATTAATACAAAATAATATTAATTATTTTCAACTCCCCCCCTTAATGGAGAAAGAGCTGTCCTGGACTCCTAACATCCCTCTAAACAATTCAAACTTCACTCGTGCAAGAGGATTTGTAAAAATATCAGCCATATTGTCACAAGTTTTACAATATTCAACAATAATTTCTTTTGGCTGTAGTTTCTCTCTGATAAAATGGAACTAAGTGTCTATATGTTGGGTGTTTTTATGAAACACTAGATTGTAAGCCAATTTAATGGTGCTCTGGTTGCCGCTTTTGATGGAAGTGGAATTCTTCTGTTCTTTTCCTACATCATTGAGAAGCCTTCTCAACCATATCGCTTCACACGTCACTGCACACAATGCTTGATACTCAGCTTCACACGAAGATAAGGCTACAGTACTCTGCTTCTTGCTGCTCCATGCTATGACCCCGGATCCTATGCTGAATGCGTAACCTGTGATGGACCTTCGATCATCCAAGTTACCTGCCCAGTCTGAATCTGAAAAACCTGCTAGAATAACATCAGATGCGTCAGTGTATAAAACGCCATACTTAACAGTACCACAAAGATATCTCAACACACTTTTTGCTGCTACCTAGTGACTTTCAACCGGTTTTGACATGAATTGGCTCAACACACTAACAGAGTATGCCAAGTCAGGTCTGCTTGTTGTAAGATATATCAAGTTGCCAACCAGCTGTCTGTACATTATAACATCAACCTCTTTAGTGCCATCGTCATTGCACAACTTCAGATTTTGCTGCAAAGGTGTCGCTGCTAATCTACACTGATCCATACCAAACTTTTCCAACACACTTCGGGAATACTTCCCTTGGGTAAGAAAAGTTTGCCCAGTATCTCTGCATACTTCTAATCCCAGACAGTAATGAAGACTTCCGAGACCTTTCATCTCAAAAAATTGTGCTAGAAGCCTTTTGATTCCTCTTATTAAATCATCAGTGTCTCCTATTATAATCATGTCATCTACATACAAAGAAATCAAAATAATCTGCCCCTGCTTGTTGTACTTGGTATAAAAATTTGGGTCATTTAAACTTCTATGAAAGCCATACTTTAAAAAGAAAGAATCAACCTTTTCGTACCAAGACCTGGGTGCTTGCTTTAAACCATATAAAGCCTTTTCAATCCGCAAACAAGATGTTCCTGCCCCTGCTTTACAGACCCCTCTAGCTGTACTAAGTAAATTTCCTCTTTTAAGTCACCATTTAAAAATGCAGATTTAACATCAAGCTGGTGTAGCTCCCAATTACATTTAGTAGCTAAAGCAATAAGCATTCTGATTGTATTTAACTTTGCTACAGGTGCAAAAGTATCATCAAAATCTATACCTTCCTGCTGTGAATATCCTTTTGCAACCAGCCTAGCTTTTAATTTCTTTATACTTCCGTCTGCATTCATTTTTGGTTTAAACAACCATTTACATCCTATGGGTGTTTTATTCTTAGGCAGCTCAACTAGATTCCAAGTGTCATTTCTAAGAATTGATTCTATCTCTTCATTCATTGCAGCCCTCCACTCCTTAAATTGACTAGCTTCTTTGTAATTAGTGGGCTCTACAATGTTCAAAACATTTGACATCAAAACATATTCTCTAAATTTTAATGGTTTTTGAGTCTTCCTACCTGATTTCCTAGGTAGGGGACTTACCTCAAATTTGTTTTCTTCAACTTTAAATGGGCTTGCATTATCACCTTCTTCCTCTTCTTCTTTTTGCTCTTCTTTCTGTTCATGCTCTCTTTCATCCTCGCTGCTTTCATCCATCAACAATGGACTATGCCAATCATCACCAATGTCATCTTTCCCTTCCTGTACCTGTTCATGAAACACTACATCGCTACTTGCACAAATGTCTTACGAGACTCAAGATTGAATAATTTATATGCTTTAAATTCTGTGCCATAACCAACAAAGATGCATCTAACTACTTTAGGGTCTAATTTCTTCCTATCAGCTTTGGGTATATGGGCAAATGCTTTTGACTCAAATACTCTTAGATGGTTTACTGTTGGTTTGAATCCATATAGAGCTTCAAAAGGAGTTTTGAGGCCAAGATACCTGGTAGGACTTCTGTTCTTCAAATATACAACAATATTAATAGCCTCTGCCAAAAAACTATTAGATAGACCCTTACCTTGTAACATGTTCCTTGCGCACTCCACTAAGGTTCTGTTTTTGCGCTCTACAACTCCATTCTGCTGTGGTGTGTGTGGCACTGTAAACTGCTGAACAATCCTGTGAGATTTGTAGAATTTCATGAATTCCCATAGCTTGTATTCTCCCCCTTGATCAGATCGGAGAATTTTTTTACTCTTACCAAACTTTTTTTCTACCAAGGTTTTAAATTCTATAAAGCACTGGAAAGTCCGACTCTTCTTACTCAAAAATAAACCCATGAATATCTAGTGCAGTCATCAGTAAATAACAGAAAATAATATGCTCCTCCTAGCGACCTTGTCTGCATAGGTCCGCATATATCAGTGTGCACTAGTTCTAAAATATTTGTTTCCTTCCTCCTACCATGCACAGGAAATTGTTCTCTATGCATTTTACCTAAGGCACAACCATCACAATTTAACTGAATATCACGAAAGATAGGGAGCCTCTCAACCATACCTTTCTTCTGCAATAACATGAGGTCCTGCAAATTCAAGTGACCGAACCTCTGATGCCAGAGTTGTTCGGTTCTCGATCCTCCTACAACCATGGCTCGCTTTGGTATACTCTTTGCATCCAGTCTGTATAGGCTTCCAACTCGCATGCCTGTTATAACTATTTCATTCCTGCAATCCTTTATCACACAATGAGTCTTGAAGAACTTGACTTGCATATCTTGATCAGTCATCATGAATACATATATCAGATTCTTCTTAATTCCAGGGACATATAAAACATTTTTAAGATGACTAATTTTTCCATTTGTTAACTTGACTGGAATCACCCCATAACCTTTAATCTCGTAGCCATTATCATCTCATAAATAGATTTTTGATCCGTATGTACTTTCTTCAAGGATATCAAAAAATTGATTTTTACATGTCATGTGAGAGGATGCTCCAGAATCGACATACCAAATATCGTCCTCATTAGATCCTGAAAGGGCAGAGTCGATTGTGAACAGTCGAATTCATGACTGAAATCTTTATCTTCTTCTTCAGCAAAGTATCCTCTGTGCTTTGCACTTGCCTACTTCCGCTTTGCATCATCAGCCTGCTTCTTAAAGCATACATTCTGTATATGACCCTTCTTTCCACAATAATAACATTTATTTACAGAATTATTTGAAAGAATACCTTTATGAGAATTCTTCTGCGATGTTCCTCCTTTCTGCTGTGATTGCTGTTGTGGCTGCTTTCCTCTGAATGATCGTCATTTTGCCATCAGTGCAAGATCATCATTCTGGGGGTTCAGGTTCTACCGCCGTTCCTCCTCTTGAAGCAAGATCCTTGTCAGATCTTCAAATGTGGGTGCTTTCTCTCTTGCCGCCAATCCAGTAAGGAACATTTGAAATTCATCACACATCCCACTCAGTGTGATTGAGACAAGATCAGAGTCAGACACCACCTCTCCGATGTCCCCCAATCCATCTTTCACATCTTTAATTCGCGCAACAAATGCAACAACAGTCTCCCTTTCGTCCATCCTCATTGAAAATAACTTACTTTTAAGCGCCATAATTCGACTTGTGTTCTGGGTATGATACAGATTTTTGATGGTCGTCCATATCTCCGTAGACGTTTTACAGTCTCTGATATGCGGGATAACACTGTCCTTCACAGACATCTTCAACAAAACTTTGGCCTTGTTCTCTCATTTATCCCATTCTTGCTCCTGTGTCCCTATGTTTGGCCTCAGCTCATCACCTGTAACTATGGACCAAGCATTCACACCATCAAGCAAGGTCTGGATCTTAAACTTCTAATTCGTGAAGTTAGATCCATTGAGTTTTCTAGACTCATGAAGATAAGATTCCATCGTATTACTCATTCTGATAAGATCTACAAAATGAATTTAGCCAACAGTAAAAAAAACGATACCTGTCAAATCGATCTGTCACTTCTCTGCCAATGATCTACAACATCTGACAATCCCGCTCTGATGAGCAAATTCAGCGTTTTTCAATACATCCAAAACATTGGTCTGATCAAAATTGATCTGATCTACTTCTCCCAGATAGATCCACAACTTCTCCGATCTTCACCCCTTGCAAATCATCAAAAGAAGATGAGGCTTCCCGTAGATCCCCTTGAAGGTGAGTTGGCACGCTCCTGAGCAAAAAACCCACACCCAGATAAAATCTGTGCGAGGCAAAATGTCTGGCTCAATTTTTCTCGAAATTCCGCACCAATCTGGTATTTTGGCGTGGTGGCGCGACTAATGGCCAAACAGACGTGCCAGTGGCACTTCCTGGCGCGTCTGTCAGCGCAAAACATGTGCCAACCCCCTTCTACTTAGAAAATGAAAAACATCTGAGTCCAAGCCAGGTGTTCTGCAGTCCACCTGGTCAATTGAGCACAAAGCTCTTGTGTACACATGGCCACAGAGGCACCTCAAGCCACACAGGAAATTCTACCACACAGGCAAGTTAGCCACAAAGGTGATACAAGATCAGGCTCACCCAATCTAAGCTCTGATACCAAGATAAAATGTGAACAGAATTGAAAAGAAGGAGATGTAGCTCACAGGTGAGGTCTGCACCTGGAGACTACACTCAGAATAGAGAGATCACTCTCGTACACTCTATTGTCACCAATGAAAGATTACATCACTTAAGTACAACTTTAGAAAGCAGGAAGTTGCAACCAAACTAATAAGCTCTAGGAACAAATCCTAAACTAAGGAGATACGTTACAACTTATGTAACCAATTCTCCATTAATACAAAATAATATTAATTATTTTCAACTGAACCAACCAGGGCACCCTGAGGCTAAACCACTTCACCATCATCAATAGAAATGTCTTCACTGTAATCCACATTGTATCACTAGGTCAGCACAATAAACATGTAATAACAGGTTTTACCATGATCTACACCGAATCACTAGGCCAAAACAAGCATGGATGCCACCAGATTTTTCTACCTACACCATGAGGAATTTTCCAGTCTCCTAGTCTCTTAGGTTTTACTGCAATCCACGATCTGATCCAGGGATCACTAGGCCCTAAACTGAGACACCACCCTCTAAGATTTACCATCTATCTGACCATTTACGGGAAAGGATTCCTAGGCCTAATCAAGGGAAAACACCTATTAGATTTACCATGTATCCCGACATTCACTCGCAAGGATTCCTAGGCCCACCAAGGCAACAAAAAAATCGGCTTTATTGCAAGCCATAGTTTGGTTCAGGGGTTACTAGGCCATCTGTTATGTCATTCTTATATCCACCTCTCTCAGCTTCGAATCCATCCGACAATGCAACTCAACCAAAATATGAGAACCCCATCACACCATGGCTATCCGAAAATGGAAAGGCTAGGCTGAGAAAACTATCTCACGTAGCAAAACCCATGCCATAACAACAAAAGAACTACATTCAATACCATGCATGTTAAATATAGCAAGGAAAACAGACATGCAAATCTATACCTGCAAATCTTTACTCGATCATTCTCTTATTTTCTTTCTCCTTCCTCCCTTTTGCCTTCTTTTCCTTTCTTGATTTAATGCCAAAGTTTTCCAAGAAAACTCTAAGTGTCCAATAGTATGTGTGAGAGAGAGAGATAATAATGAGAGAGCTCTGAAACTAAACTGACAAAAAGGTTACAAATTGATCCTCAGAAGCCTTTTTATTACATAGGTTTCTATTTTCCTCATTTTCCATTATTTTCCTTCATTTTCCTCCTCACATGCAACCTATGATCTTTCATCTTCATTTTCTCCTAACTTCCATTATTTTCATATGTTAATGTGCCAGAAATCTCATTTTGTCTTTCCAAATCTTTAGCCATTTTCTTTGCAAATTTCCTTAACCACAATAAACTAAATGAACACCCAACTAGGATGTCTTACCCAACATTCAACTTGGAGTAAGTTGGAGTAAGTGTCCCATCAACGGTGGTTATTATTTTTTCCTTTATCAACTTTTATTACATGAAATTTTCACCAGGGTTGTTACAATTTCTGTCTCTTTATCGTAAAAATATAATATTTTCTTTTTAGTTGAGAGAACCACATTTATATGTTTTTTTACATAAATTCTTCTTTTCTTCTTCAAGTCTAATATTTGGATTAAAATTTTGTTTTCCATGTCGCATATTCTTGACATGGATGCACTGGTTTCCCAATCTGATTTCATTCCTATTTATGTGTTCAAATGAGGATTTCAAGATGGGTTCAAAAAATGCATCTATATCGTATAGTTCCAATTATTGTATTTATACTTATTGTTTTTTGTTTATATAGTTCATGCCAAAGTGTTATTGCAGAAAAGTGATTACTATTACTATATCTAATTTCCGATTTGAACTACTAATATACTCTGTCAGAATAAACAATTATACAAGTAAGTTATTGTTATTTTCATTGCTTGCCCCTGTATCTTCTGTGGTGAGAAATTTTCCACAGTCTGAACATGCGCTCCTGGGAACTTATAAGAAAGTTATTTCCTATATCGTTTTTCCGAAATTGATTCCGGTGGAATTACTACTATTTAACATTTTATCTTCTGCCATCTAACCTTTCGAAGCTATCACACTTTTTCAGCTATTTTATAAATTTTGTTGTTCTACAATAAATAGAAATCCTGATAAGAGATCCATGCATCGTGCGGCTATACTAGTTCCACACCCAAAACATTCACATTACATAATACATCTTAACATTATATACTATTCCCCAGCAAATCTAACTCTAGAATTAAAATTACAGAATACCATAAAATTCTCAGCATTCAAGACCACATAATATCACAAAATTTCTAGAATTAGTATTCCACAGAACAATGAAATTTTTGAACATTTAAGATAAAAAAATATCATAAAATTCTTAGAATTAGTATTACAAAGCACAATAAAATTACTCATAATTTAAGATCACATAATATCATAAACTTCTTTGAATTTGTGTCACCGAGCACAATATATTCAAATCTGCCATACATATAAATCTATTACTAAAAGCTATTCTAGCGTATAGCATCTACTTACAACAGTGTCAATAATAAATTAATTCAACGAACAATCTAACTGGTACCATCAATGGGACAACACTTGGAAACTTCACACATTTCCACGCAACCTAGATTTCCACGCAACCTAGAACTGAGATCCTCCATTTCGCCCCAAGCTAAGATTCATTTCGCCCCAAGCTAAGATTCACTTGGTAGGGTATGAAAAACCTCTATTAATCCCTTCAATAGGTATTTCATACATTTCTTCCATGATCAATGTTTGTTTTACGGTCATCTCACTTTTGTGACCCTCAATGTCCATATTTTTAGGTTTTGTTTTAAAAGCCCGCTTTTATCTCTTGTGATATTATATGCTTACTAAAGCTTATCATCTTTCTCCAACGAACTAATGTAATGGATTTTATCTCCTATCCACTAAACATTATCTAGAACTTTATTTAAAATATTTATCATGGAAGAGTTATCTCAAACAAGAATCTCATCTTCAAGTGTCTCATTCCTAAATGCATTCAATCTCATTTATTTATTAACAAAAAAACATTTATTTACATAAATATTTCAATATACTTCATGGTTTTTATGCCATTATTACTAACATAATTCAATCTAAACAAAACAACATTACATAAATGGAGGGATATTACAATATTAAGGATGGTATTGAAATTAAATTCATAAATAAATAATAAATCTTTTAGATCAACCTTGTTTGGAGGAGGATTTAAGTTTGATCAAAAGTGCACTTTGATATGTAGATTCGATACGCGCCACAATTACACACCACAATTAGACATTTTAGTTCTAGATATACGCTCAAACAAATTTCCTACAACCTATATTGATGTCAAAGAAATAAAATATACTCGATGCTTCATTTGAAACAAAATAGGAAACATTGTAAGTATTTTATTTAAATGAATTAATAGCTCCTTACTAATATTTGTGTGATAACAATGTTGTTTAGAGGTGGATTCTCACATCATCCCTTGAAGAAGAGGGAACCCAATGATGGAATAGCATGGCCTGCTTCACCGCCACCTTTGACCTCCTTCCCTTTGTGTCAAGCCTTAACTTTCACTATGTAGCGATGACCTAAAACTACAATACACATTATATTACAAGAGGAAGGGCATTTTGAACGGTAAGAGTCCAATGATTCCTTTAAATAATAATGGCAAGAAAATTAAATATTTTGTTTAATTGAATTTCTAAACCATCCAGGCATATGAAAATTCAAACAACAATACACAAATATTACAATAGAAGAAAGGAGGGTGCTCTGAACTCTAATAGTCTAGTGATTCATTTAAATCGATTTAGGAAGTAAAATAAATATTTTGTTTAATCGAATTCCTAAACAATCATTGCATGTGCAAAATCAACCTGCTTAGAGATAGATTCCACGCTAGTTTAAATGATGGGTTTGATTATGTAGAAAACTTTCTAATCTAAGTAATTCTTGAAATTAAAATTAAATGAAACAAAGTATGAAATAAAATCAAGAGGCTCTCAATGTGAGACAACCTTCAAGTGGAGAATGCCTAAGAAATCAACACGCTGCATTCAATCAAAATCTCACACATATAAAATCATACATTAGTGGAGTGGTTTGGACTACTCCTTAAATAATAGGATCTAAGACCTAAATAGAGGATCTCAATCCTAAAGTACAACAACAAACAACCAAATACATTAATCTAGAAAATAATAGATTTCTCCATAATCCATGTTCCCCTCTTAATGGAGAAATTCATCCAAAGTCATGTTTTTCCTTCCTTGTCTTAACATAGGCCACTTGATGTGGTTTGTCCTGATCATTGATGAAAGATAATACGCTAGGGAGTGAAATCTTACTTAAATCAATACCTCTAGTATCAATCATCTGAGAATGAGAATCTTTCCACCACACAAGGTTTTATCTAATTCCATGTGTTCCTTGTGAGTCACCTCATTAATGTCCATTTTCCTTATTATTAAGGATGTATAATATGATTTATTTATCCTGGGTAGATTAATTTGGAGCTACGATATGGAAAACCTTGAGATGATGATTATCTTTGATAATAATTGTTAGTTCCATTGAAGACAGTTTTGTTTCCTATTTATCTATGTTGTGCTCTTAGTTTTGTGTTTCCCTCGTTATCATCTAGTTCTTCAACAATAGGTTCATGACTCAAATGTTTACACCCTTCTTCATGAACCAATGATAGCTCTTCAATTGCATGATCTTGTTTAGTAGATTGTGGCTCATGATACTTTTTGTCATAGATAAAATGAGATTGTTTGTTGGAGAACTCTTCTAACTCAAAAATATTACTCAAGCCAAAAATGCCTCCAAATGGCCTCATGAAAAAAGCATAAAAAATATCAATGTGAAAAACGTCTAAAAATACAAAATTATTGAAAACACCCCACTTATCTCACCTCCAAATTTTGAGCTCAAAAATGTTTTCGTAACAGGGATCAACACACCTCCAACACAACTACCAAAATTCTATATGGTGGCATCCATGGATTATATAGCCATATTCTCAAGTATAGAATAGTTACAGTGACAATAACAGAGTCAACTCGACTAATGAATGAGGTCACCAAACAATGTCACCATATTAATACCCCCACAAATCGATGTTTCTCTCCACACATATGATGTCGTCAAATCCATGCAGTAAACTCCACAAATTAAACGAGGTTTAAAGCTTTTGTTGTATATATTTAGCTTTACACACTAAGAAATCCATGAATTTTGAAAAACAACGCTTGAAAACTTGTTGTATCGGCTGCAACAACCTCCAAAATTTTGGCCTACATCTAATTTCGGATCCTTTCTTAGGTTTTCCCTTGATTTTTGCAAGCACTCGGAGTCATCACATGAGCTCGTAGTGAGTCTTTCCACCCTCCTCGCTTGACCGTTCGATGAACATCTTCTTTTCATGTTCATCATAATGTCATGCTTGTAGTCATGTTCTTGGCACACACAAAGTCCCACTTCATGTACACAAGTTGTATTCGCTATGTAAACATCTGTCACATTCACACACAAAGTTGTATGCATTGTCGTGAAAGCATCGTCACAGTTGTTCAACGATCTATCACAAGTTTCACGCACATCGCACACATGGTTGGTCATTCACACTGAATATATGTTGTCTTGATGTTTTGAGGCATCTTATCGCCAAGTCATGTTGAGTGCGCATTTACAGGGTCACGTATGCACAAGTTCACTCGTTCACACACTTAGTGATTTTGTCAACTTTCTGATGACCATATCACCATCCAACAACTGGACCTCCACCCTAGAATCGACTCAACCGACTGTCACCCAGAGCAGCATGGAAGTTTCCCAGCAGGCCATTTCAATCTACACTACCCGCAAGCACATCAACGAAGCCTCCAGCTGGTCAACCGAAAAGTTTGACCAAGCAGTGACACTGGGACTCACTCCCCTCAAAAATTGCACAAAATCTGCCAAACATGCCCACTCCACTGATTGAAGAAACTGCACAGACATGTCAGAGAGACACCCAGTGTTTCTCACTATCTCCCACCAAAAATTGTGTAGCTTTTCCAACGAGCCACCCAGTCAGCTGGCCTTTTGCTCACCCAGAAAACTACGCAGATTTCATGAGCAGTCCCTCAGCTACCTAGCATCATGCTCAGCTCATAAAGTATGCAGAGATGTTTAGCAGGCCAGCCTCCCAGCAATTGTGCAATTTTTGTCACCAGCACTCTCGCATCCGGCTGCTAGCTCCCTAAAAAAAATGCGCATTTTTTCCTGGCAAGCCTCTTGCTGCCCGCTATCCACTCCCCAAAAGAATTGTATAGTTTTTGTTGCCAACCCCCCTTTGCTGCTTGCACTGCTTCCCTTAAAAAATTGCATAGATCTACCCTCCAGCCAAGCCAAATCCTATGGATAGTCACTCGGAGGTCACTGCTAATTCGGATTCTCCATCTTAGTCTCCCAGTGCCTTTTGTGTAGTTTTCACCAACATTGCTCGAAGCCTGCATCCTAGCTTGAAATCTACCTTACGCATTTTCACATCCTTTTCGTCTCTCTCGGTCAGATGCATTTGAAAGAGAATGACAATGCATCATGGTAGACTGGCAGATTTATGATTTGATGTCGTCTCATCATGAGTGGCTGTAGATACAAGTACATGGATAGGACATGACGTGACGACAAATGAGATGAACAAGGAGAGCACATGCAAGGAGATTTTTTCATGAATGGATGAATGAAGGATGCGTGCGACGAGAATTTTTCACAAATGAATGATCATGCGAAGCATGCCAAAGTACAAGTGAAGGAGAGACGTGCACATGTGACATCAAGCGAACAAAAAGACCATCGAAGACTCCGCACACCTTGCCCTACAGAGGTGAAGCTATGATACACTAAGACGACATCCATCACTCAGTAGCACTATAGCTCGACATGCATAATAGAAGCAGCATGAACATACCAACACTGTCGTGTCGATTCGTCTAATGAGACATCTCGGCCACATCACAACTGTAGGTCTTATTGTTTTAAATCAATGTAATGTAACAAGGAAGTCCAAGAGACCGACATGTAATATGAAGATTCATGTAAAGTCAAAGAGTCAAATAAGTCAAACAGTCACAAGGGCCAGTTTTACCCTTTTATATAAATACTCCTCATTTGTACATTGAAAAGACTTTTCACCTTGGCTCCTCCCACATAGCCTTGAGAGTCTGTAATCTTTTCTTTGAGGAGCGAGTAGTGGCTCCAACGACCCTCTCATGGGGTTAGTGATGTATGGTGTACCGATGTGTCTTGGAACTTTCACTTAATTCAGAAGCTTGATAACAGGCCAACACGTTTTCACACACGTATTGTAATTGTTTGTAAAACTAATCTTGGAACACTTGTAATGCATGTTTCTTTAACTTGTGTTAAAACAGTTGAAATATTTTAATTGTTCTAATACGTATGTTTATGAAAATGTGTTGTATAAGTTGCTAATGTTGTCCTGCCCATGGCTTCCTCACCAGACATCAGACATAACCTTTCCATAAAATTGTTATAATGACTGCCACACTTGCACGGACTACTCTATTGAGTGTTGTATATGCTATCCCTTCTTGTGTGTGTGGTTGTCGTATCCGTGTCAACTTCTCCACTAGAAGCTGCGCATGTCCCATTTTGTTGTGTGTCTCTGAAAAAGTTGGGACTTTTCCCTTCCGACAGGAGACTCACTGCCAGCTTCTTCCTCTTCAGGGAAAGAACCTTGACACAAGTAACACTAGCACTCACTAGGCACACAAACCTCACAGTTCTAAGACAAGGCAAACCACTCTCATGTGCTGACAAGCAAGAGCTAAGGAAAACATTTAAGATAATGGAAATTGGACCATCATACCAGATGAGACTCCTACACCAAATGGTGTGAGGTCTAGTTGGTACTTCATACTGGGGAGATCCCCTGAATGTTGGCGGGTCCACGACCATCAACATTTATGGCACTAGAATGAGGGCCGCCAATTGTTTATGGTTGAATGTCCTCTCACACCCACTCATCAATCATCTATTTAAGGTAGAAACTCACACTACCTCTCACCTACGCATGAATCTGATGACGGTTACTCCTCACCTCCCGTACATGAGCGTGAGATTTTGTATCAGCACCTCCAATCCATCCATCCCATCACCTGTCAGTTTGTAAAAGAAGTCAGACTGATCCCAGGAATACATCACCTTCCATACGCATCAAGAAAGCCAAAAACCACTCCCACAGGATGAGTTGTATCATCAGTGAAGGAAGCAGTTCTTAAGACACTTAAAGGTCTAAGAGAAGCTATTGAGAATGGAGAGGAACCTTCGGTCTTCCAACAGGGAGAATGAGACACCCTTGTGATCTCGGGCTCAAATTATGGTACAGGAGGTAGAGGGGAAGGCAATGAAGGAGGCAGAGGTGAAGACGAACCAACAAACTTAGAGCCAGAACTGTCAGATTTTGAAGAGGAGGAGGAGGACGAAGAAAAAGAAGACATGGCTAACCAAAATACAGGATGGATGATTGAGGGACCACTGGCTCTCTCGGGTACTTTGCACAAGATCCCAAAGAGCTCAGAGAGAATTCTCATGAAGTACAACCTTGACAGAGTAGTGAAGGCAGAAGATCATTTGGACAACTTGTACCTACCGCTGCAGACACTTGAGGTACAATACAACAACGTTGCATGCATATTGTGTCCATGTACCTTGGATGGTTGCACAACATTATGGTATCACATCCTTGCTGTCAACTCCATCCATAATTGGGGTATGTTCAAACACACATTTCTGGAAACGTTTGTTGATGACAAGACGCTAACAACGTTACTCAAAGAATTGGGAAGCCTAAAGATGGAGGGGAAAGAAATTGTAAAAGATTTCAAGCAGAGGTTTCTACGTATATTGAATAAGTTTGCAGTGAACACGAAACCTCATGACTCCATCATTGTCGATTATTACATGTCCACATTGCCAACCATAATTATGCAATTAATCAAGCGAGATGCGAAACTAACATTGTTAAAAAACTACGAAGAGGTAATCGTTGTTGAGAAAGACCTGCGCGCGATTGAGTCATCAAGGTTGACAAACCAACGAAGGACACCAGAGATGTGAGAAGCAAGCCCCAAGTTGCAGTGAGCAAGGGTAAAGACAAGGAAATAAGTGATATTGAAACCCTTACTCGTCTGGTCAAAAGCTTGACAACAAAAGTGTCTGAGTTTAAACAATGAACATTTGACACATCTGTGAGTAGTTGGCCACCCGGACAAGGACAAGGAAGCATGTCATCAGGCAGCAATCACTTCCCGACTAAAACTGCATAGAGCTCTAGCTCAGTGTTCTAGGTCGAACAATGCACGAACAATGAATTTTTCTCATTTCATGAAGATGAGCACCCAGAAGGGTCTTGTTAGGACTGGAAACAAGTTGTATGCTTAGAATCTGACCACATACCAAACATGACGAGAAGTACGTGGGAATAGACAGGAGGCAAAGATGATGACGGAGATGTTACACCTGATGAGAGCTCAAGCTTTGGGCAGGTGATTAACATGTATTAGTTCTTGCAAGAAGCACAGAAGACAAACACTAAGAAGCAGACCCAAAAGCAAAAGGGTCGTTATAATCTCAGAAGTCAAGGGAATCTCTCTTCACTTGGGGAAATGTAGCAAGGGCTCAAAATTCTAAGAAAGGTTGATCCACTAGCCCTCCAAAAGAAGAAAACCCAAAGAAATCCTGGGAAGACAGCGACAGACAAGAGTACGTCCATGAGAAGAAAACTCTAGAACACTCCATTGGACAACACGAACACCAGTCTCACCCTGGACATCTCGGTGAGTCTATCGCCCTAGATTACAACATTGTGGAAGGCATGAAGAAAAAATCATGCAAACATCAATTTGTTCGAGTT
Source organism: Pinus taeda (assembly GCA_000404065.3). NCBI lineage: Eukaryota > Viridiplantae > Streptophyta > Pinopsida > Pinales > Pinaceae > Pinus > Pinus taeda. The sequence continues at coordinate 46,930 of APFE030526399.1, forward strand.
GACTAATATTCAAAGTTACCGAGACATCCTGTTGCGCACACTACGGTAGACATCTACGGACAACACAACCTCTACCTGTAAGGGAGAAAGAACACCTCCTAGATCACTCTCAACTGTGCTAAACACACTCTAAATGAAAGAGGAAAAATATGTTTTTCCTCCATTTATGCTTTCATTTCAAGTCTTTAATTGTAATGTTCACAGTTGTTTGGTTGATTCTGGTGTGGCAGTCGACGTCATGCCGCTGTCCATTACCAAACAGATCAATGCACAATGGAGCAAGACATCCACATAGATCATCCAACTGGATTGGACATATGTACTAGCCATTCGTGAACTTTGGGATGTGATCATCCGAATATCTAATGACAGTCGAGTTCACTAGTTCATAAACATTTTTGTTTTGGACATACCGAAAGCGTATGGCTTACTACTTAGCAGAGACTAGTCTAGCAAGCTGAATGGATACTTTGCTACAAACAGGTCACACATTGGGCTTCCTTACAACGGAAAAAGAAATCAAATCCAAGTGTTAGGCTTCCACACAAGGGAAAAAGAAATCAAATCACGGCCTTAGGCTTCAATACAAGGGAAAAATAAATCAAATATGGGTATTAACTGAGAGATAGATGAGGCACAATGTCATTCCCATCAATGGCGAGAACAAACCGTTGGCCTTCGCAAAGCTCATGTTCGATGACTACCACTTGGAAACAACGCTGGTGTGTTATCATGCATGTCCAGCTCTGATTCCACCAGTCACACAGTTGGGTCTCCTTCTTTGCCCAACTGATGGAATTGAAACCTGTACAGTGTATTGTAACAGTAGTAGCAGTAGCAACAGAAGTAGCGATAACAGTATCAGTAGTGAAAGCATGTCGAATAGTCTATGCACAGATGAGTTGTGTACCATGTACTTCGATAGATCAAATACATAGGATGGCTCAGGAGCCAGGTGTGTCTTGATTGACCCAAAAAACAGGAAAATTTTGATTTCAATCTGCATGGAGTTCAAGTGCACACACAACATTGTTGAATACAAAGCACTTGTGTTGGGCTTGCAAAAATCTATTAGCCTCAACGTGGTTGCCCTCATAGTGGTAGGTGATTCAAAAATAGTGGTATGGTAGGTATGTAACACCATACCCTGTTTATCACCTCATCTCAAAAGTTACCAGCAAGAGGTATGGTGACTTATCTCTAACATCCAAGCATTTAATATCACAGTTGTGCCAAGAACGAGTAATGCAACTACCAATGCCTTGGAAAACATAGCTTCTATAATGTCATCACTTAGGGATATATTTACTGTTGAAATCTTGTATAGGCCTTCTATCCCAGATAACATAACTAATTTATGTGTGTTTGATGATGATCAATAGATATTTCATTTCATGGCCAACGCTGATATCTTCAAGGATGCAGTGATTGACGAAGACAAGCACGAGCAGTCTCTACAAGCTAGGGATAACAACAAGAAAGGAAACCTCATCCCCAAGGGTGTGGTATCTTTTGAAAATCTCTATGACTTGCAAGAATGCTTTTAAGGGCCAAGGAACACCAAAAACCAAAGGTCTACCATGATGTAACTTGGGAATAGAACAAGATCCGAAGTTCATGAATCTCGGTACGTGTTGAATGTAGTAGGAGCGACAAGCCTTTGTCCACTTGTTCAAACAGTATCAAGATGTGTTCTCATGGACATATGATGATCTAAAAAATTATGATCCACGAATAATCCAACACATCATTCTGATCAAAGAAGGGGTCAAGCCATATCATCAGAATCTTAGGAAAGTACATCCGTAACTTAAACCCCTCATATAGAATGATCCACCAAGTTGTTGGATGCATGGATCATATGCAGAATTCATCATTCCACATGGTTTTGAAACCACGTTCCTATACCTAAAAAGTCTGGGGAAATTTGCTTGTGTGTTGATTTCCGGAACTTGAATCGCACCTCGGACACAAAGAATTACCCTATGCTGTCTATGGAACACATTTTGCAGACAATATCTAGGGCATAATTTTTTTCCTCACTTGATGGGTTTTAAGGATATAATCAACTCCTCATAGCTAAATTTGATCAACACAAAACTCTCTTCCATACCAAGTGGGGTACGTTCGCATACAAACAAATGTTGTTTGGGCTTGTGAATGCAGTTGCAACCTTTCAACGTGCCATGGACAACGCCTTCCGCGGACTCATCAAACAAATTGTAGTGGTGTACCTTGATGATGTGATTCTGTTTTCAAGAAAACAGGAAGACCACTTACGCCATCTGAAGAAAAAATTTAAGCGATGCCGGAAATACAAGATTTCCTTGAATCACAAAAATAGCATATTTGCAGTGTCTGAGGGAAACCTCGTTGGGCACATCATTTCCAAAAGCGGCATCAAGGTTGATCCAGACTAGGTCTAGAATATTACACAGATCCCTCACATAGCCAAGAAGAAAGCAATGTAGTCCTTATTAGGAAAGAGAAACTTCCTTGGGAAGTTCATCTCGGACTATGCGCAGATAGTAAAGCCAATGCAAAACATGATCAAGAAGGATGCAGTTTACAACTGGGGCAAGAGGGAAAAGTATGCATTCACCCATATCACACAGGTTAATGTAGAAGTGCCTGCACTCTATAGCCCATATTTCATCAAAGACTTCCTGCTATACACCTTCACCTCTGACAACTTTCTTGCTATAGTGCTCACTCAGAAGGATGAGATGAACGACGAACATCGAATCTCCCTCATGAGCGCAAGGATGGAGGGACTTGAACTCAAATACCCCACCATGGAAAAACAAGCATATTCAGTATAGAATGCGGTGAATGACGTGTAGAATTGATGATAGGCTTACAAGAGTATGATCTTGACATCAAGCCAATTCACAATGTCAAGTGTCATGGTCTTTGCAGACTCACAGATGAGGCAGTAAATGCATAGGAGGAAGAAGCAGAGCTTGCCAGTTGGGAGTAGGAAATTGAAATGTATGGTGTAGTGTGAGAACCACGCACTGCAAGCAGAAACTCTTGGTACAAAGATGTGTCCCAATACCTTGAGCATGACGCCATACCCTCTCACTTCTCCATCAGACAGAAGAGGTCACTGCACCTCAACGCTTTAGCCTATTAGTTGGTGCATAGAGTACTTTATAGAAAGAACAGTAACGAAATCTTGCTCAGTTGCTTGGAGGCACATCAATCAGAGAAGGTTTTGCAAGATCTGGATGACGGACCAACCGAGGGTCACTACGTTGGAAATACCATTGCATACAAAGCTATGCAAGCTAGTTTCTATTGGTCCACATTATTCAAGGATGCACATGCCTACGCCCGTAAGTGCCCAGTCTGTCAGCGATGTGCCGATAGAACACAAAGGTCAGTAGCCCCACTGCACCTTGTTGTAGTGAATGAATTGTTCGAACAATGGGGCCTAGACATCATTGCGAAAATTTTCCCACATTTTGCAAAACATCACCACTATATTTTGAGAACGACTGATTACTTCACGTGGTGGAGAGAAACAGTTCTTCTCAAGCAAGTGAACAACCAGGAAGTCATCAACTTCCTCCAACAGAACATCATCTCACGCTTTGGCATCCTGGTATCACTTGTGTTTGACAATGAAACATATTTTTCATCTTTAAAGCTTCATGATTTTTCATTGCAAAATGGTATTGTGCTAAAACACTCATCTAAATACTACATGCAAGGAAATGGTCTTGTAGAATCGAGAAACAAAAACCATATCCGTATAATAAGAAAATTGTTTACTCTGGGCAGCGTAACTGACACTCTTCCATGACGAATGCCTTATGGGTTGATTGCGTATCACCCAAACCCTCTCTGAATACCTTGCCATACTTCCTGGTCTATGGGAAAGAATCCATCCTACCATACAACATCTACTTGCATGCGCTTCAGCTGTCTCAAGAATCCCAATGCAAGATGTGTTTGCTAGTTTAGTGTAGGATTGATACGCTTAACAAGCTACAGGAAGAAAGGATGAAGGAAAAATAAAGGTTTACACTCCACTAGAACTGTATCAAGAGATGGTTAGACAAGAATTATGCATGGAAATCTAACTTCGATGTTAGTGACTTAGTCTTGAAATGGGATAAACCCCATGAAGACAAAGGCAAGCATACAAAGTTCTAGTCCCTGTGGATTGGTCTGTACATTGTCCACGAGAAGCTTGGCCCACACACATACCATTGACAATCACTTGACGGGAGGATTGAAAACCTTCCTGTCAACAGCCAAGATCCCAAACATTATTTTTAGTAAACTGGGGCCACGCCCTGCACTATGTACATAATCTATTTATCGTTGATCTTTTTTGCTTTTTCGCTTTGCTTACTATTTCTCTTTCATTTTTTTTTTGTTTAGTATCCTACTAATTTTGGTCTTTTTAAATAAGTGCTACCATTACTAATTTTTGGCTTTTGAATGAGTATGTGGCTGAGATCTAAAGAGTCTTGTGACACTACAAAACTTGGCCTGTCCTACGTCCGTCTTCTCTGTGGTTGGTTGTAACCTTCAACTGATGAAGACTAGATGGAAAATATGATCCACATGCAAGAGCAGCTTTGGTCTAACCATGAACCTATGTCCACACTAGGAAACCCCATGCCTATACTCAACGTTCTGCTCTGTGTGATCAAGCTCATCCAACTAGTAGAAATGGAGAAGGGGAACATCTAAATGAGCAAACCTATATCAGAGGTCTTACGTGCTTCTCTGAAGGAAAAACCTCTTCTACTTTCTATAAGTCGGGATCCCTCTTCCCCCCAGAAATAAATAAGTGCCTAATCACATTCCTCTTAAAAAAAATACAAAGGTGAAAGAAGAGAAAGGTTTCTTGCATAGAGAGGTGAAGCATACAACTCCACCAGAGTACTAACCATGCTCGCTTGCAGTGGAGCAATGCGTGTGTTCCTGCGTGACTCCATCGGGGTACTCTCTAGGCCTGTTGGCAGCAGAGCAACACTAGAGATGAAAATGTATACTCTCAAACTGCTCGTACAACAAGATTTGGGTGAATGACGTGTAGGATTTGTGATAGGCTTACAATAGTATGATCTTGACATCAAGCCAATTCACAATGTCAAGGGTCATGGTCTTTGTAGACTCACAGATGAGAAAGGTTTCTTGTGTAGAGAGGTGAAGCATGCAACTCCACCAGAGTACTAACCAGGCTCGCTTGCAGTGGATCAATGCGTGTGTTCCTGCGTGACTCCACTGGGGTACTCTCTAGGCCTGTTGGCAGCAGAGAAACACTAGATATGAAAATGTATACTCTCAAACTTTTTAACTCGCGAGCCAAACTACCCTTCCCGATTTCAAAATATTGTCATCAAGCTGAAACTTGTTGTTGTGTTTGAGTGAGTTGGACAAAGGTGAACCATGTATGTCCATGGAGTAAGAGGAGAAGCCGAAGTAACCCACATAGTGATTCAATACTCCCTGAAAGACCAAGGTCTTGTGATATAAATGGACCAGAATAGAGAATTTGAAATTCAACAAGTGTGTCACCAAGTGTTGTGGAAACTGCAACACCCTCCAAAATTTTGTCCTCCATCCAATTTCAGAGCCTTACTTGAGTTTTTCCTTGATGTTTGTAGGCACTCGGGCTCATCCAATGAACTCGTAGTGAGTCTTTGCACCCTCCTCACTTGATCGTTCAACGGACATTTCCTTTTGATGTTGGTCACAAGATCATGCTTGCAGTCATGTTCTGGCCACACACAAAGTCCTGCTTCGTGTACACAAATTGTATTTGCTATGTAAACATCTGTCGCACACACACACGAAGTTGTATGCACTATCGCACAAGCGTCGTTGTGGTCATTCAATGATCTATCACATGTGTCGCGATTGTCGCTCGCACCGTCGGTCAATCAATATACTAGAATATATGTTGTCTTGATGGTTTGAGGTGTCTTGTCATTGAGTCATGTTGAGTGTGTGTTCAAAAGTTCGCATATGTACAAGTTCACTCATTCACACACTTAGTCATTTTGTTGAAGTTTTGATGACTGGTTCACCGTCCAATAGCCAGACCACCACCCTAGAATCGACTCTACTAACTGTCACCCAAGACAATGCAGAAGTTTCCCAGCAAGTCATTTCAATCTGCACTGCCTGCAAGGACATCAACCAAGCCTCCAGTTGGTCAAACGAATAGTTTGGCTAGGTAGTGACCCCAGGAATCACTCCCCTCAAAAACTGCCCAAAAACTACCAAGCTTGCCTGCTCCACTGACTGAAGAAATTGAATAGACATGGCGGACAGAAACCCAGTGTCCATCACTATGTCCCTAAAAAAATTACAAAGTTTTTCTAGCCAACCACCTAGTGAGTTGGCCTGCTTCTCACCCATAAAATTGGGCAAATTTCATGAGTAGTCCCTCGGATACCCAACATCTCACTCAACTCAGAAACTGCACAGATATGTTCAACAAGCTAATTTCCCAGCAATTCTGTAATTTTTGTCACCACCACTCCTGCAACCCGCTACTATCTCGTTAAAAAATTTGAGCATTTTTTCGCAGCAAGCCTCTTGCAACCCGCTGCCATCTCCCTAGGGGAATTGCACAATTTTTGCTGCCAACCACCCTCTGTTGCCTGCACTAATTCCCTCAAGAAAATGTGTAGATATTCCCTCCAACCGAACTAGATCCCGTGGACAGTCACTTCTAATCTAGATTGTCCATCTCAGTCTCTTAGTGACTTCTACACAATTTTCACTGGCAGTTCCAAGAGACCGTATCCCAGCTTGAAATCTGCCTTGTGTAGTTTCATAGCCTTCTCCTCTCTCCTAGTTACCTGCATCTAAAAGTGCACGATAATGCATCATGGTAGACTAGGAGATTTATGGATTTGATGTCGTCTCGTCATGAGTGACTGTAGATATAGGTGCATGGATAAGACATGACATGACGACGAACGAGATGAACAAGGAGAGCACATGCAAGGAGATTTGTTTGCAAACACACGAATGAAGGATGCATGCGAGGAGAATTTTTTTTGAATGGACGATCATGCGAAGCATACTAAACTACAAGCAAAGGACAAAAGTGCACATGCGACATCAAGTGAACACCAAGACCATTGAAGACTCTGCACACCTTGCCATGCGGAGGTGAAGCTAGATACACCAAGAGGACATCCATCACTCAGCAGCGCTGCAACTCGACATGCACACTAGCAACGGTATGAACATACCAGCACGGTCGCATCGACTCGTGTCATGAGTCATCTTAGCCACATCACTATTGTCAAACATATTGTTGTAAATTCATGTAATGTAATGTGGAAGTCAAAGAGACCCACATGTAATATGAAGAGTCATGTAAAGTCAAAGAGTCAAATAAGTCAAACAGTGATGAGGGAAGTCAAACAGTCACAAGGTCCAGTTTTACCCTTGGCTATAAACACCCCTCATTTTTACATCCAAAATACTTTTCACCTTGGATCCTCCCACATAGCCTTGACAGTCTGAAATATTTTCTTTGAGGAGTGATAAGTGGCTCCAATGCCCCTCTCAAGCAATCAATGATGTATGGTCTATTGATGTATCTTGGAACTTTCGCTTAATTCAGAAGCCTGATAACATGCCAACACGTTTTCACACATGGATTGTAATTGTTTGTAAGGCTATTCTTGGAACACTTGTAATGCATGTTTCTTTAACCTATGTTAAAATAGTTGAACTCTTTTGGTTGTTCTAATACGTATTCTTATGAAAATGTGTTGTATAAGCGGTTAATGATGTCCTGTCCATGTGGGCTACCTCACCAGAAATTAGACATAACTATTCCATAAACTTGTTATAATGACTGTCACGCTTGCTTGGACTACTCTGTTGAATGTTGTATGTGTTATCCCTTCTTGTGTGTGTGACTGCCACATCTATGTGGACTGCTTTTCCGGAAGCTATTTTGTGTTGCGTGTCTCTGACAAAGTTGGGAATTTTCCCTTCCGACCGGAGACTCACTTCCACCCTCTTCCCCTGCGGTGAAAGAACCTTGACACACATAACACTAGCATTCACCAAACACGTGAACCTCGTTGTTGGAAGACAAAGCAAACCAGCCTCATGCGCTGACAAGCAAGAGATAATGCAAACATTTAAGATAATGGAAACCAGGTCATCATACCGAATTTGACTCCTACACCAAATGATATCTGATCTAGTTAGGACTTCATACCACCGTTGGCGGGTCCAACACCATCAACAAAACCAAATGTTGATCCTCTATATCTTAACAACGCTAATCCACAACAAACAATCTAGCAATCAAATTTGCGCCACAAATCTTAACATGTTCATGTCCCTTTGCATGAATCCCTAGAGGTCAACAACGATACAAGACAAGTGCCACTAATTCATAGGCTTTCAACAAACCTCAAAGCACACAGGCTCAGACGTATTCAACGGGCAATTGTCGGCACAATTGGGCATATCCGATTGGTAGGTTGTATAACTGAGATAAAACAACTCCAACCTGGCCAGTCACACCACATACGCTTGGCTCTCTCCACCAGCTCCACGCACAGGGAACAACATTTGACTCCAGGCTTTAATCCAAGTCTTTAAACCTGAAATTCCATTAGTTTGTAATTAAATTAAACCTCAAAATTATTTGTACACGTGGAAATTAAATTGAAGGTTGGTATGCAATTGAGCATTAAGTTAAATTGAAGCCAGACAAATCGTGCACTTGGCATTACATTAAATCCACACAATCGTAATTGAATCGGAAAACCTTGTCAAATCGAAACGATGCACATGAAACCAAACAATGGAAATGAAACCGAATTGTAGTTAGAGTGAAAAGACCGACACAAGGACATATAGAATGTGATTTTATTTATTTATTAAACTGAGAATACGAAATGAGAAATGAAAACGCCCATTTATGCTATTAACAGACGTAAATTGAAAAAATTGATTGCTCAATTGGACAGACGGTAAATATAATTGTTAACGTTCTTCGTCGTTTGGAATTTTTTAACAATGAATTATATTTTTGAATTTTACACTTATTTCTTTTGAAACAGGAAATCTATTTATTATCCCTTCATATCATTCTTTCTCGAACCATTAAATCTTGAGCATTCTATAATTTCTCATACTTTAAAAATTGGAAATTAATTTAAAAAATAAGAAATTCTTCAAGGGCAATTCCAACATAGACTGGAAATTCTAACTCAAATTGCGAGGCACACAAAGTCGAGTCTAATGTCAGAGGATTTGTGCAAAAATTAATTTTAAAATACACTCTCAGGAGGGAGACACAGAAAGTCCCGTCCAACGTTAGAGAATTTGTGGGAAAATTAAATTTTAAATACACTCCTAGACTGGAGATTAATTATTTTATTTATTGGTGATACATTATAGGGAGAGGCTATAATTCATTCTGAATTCATGCCAGTTTCGACGAAAGCAAAGCGAAGCCACTTCTCCTTTAGTGTCATGTGTTTTCTAGTGTCGCCCATCTCTTCGTTGTTGATATATGAAGATAAAATATGAGCTGAATTGAAAAGAAGGAGATGTAGCTCACAGGTGTGGCCTACACCTAGAGACTACACTCACAAAACAGAGAGATCAGTATCGTACACTTTATTACCACCAATGAAGGATTACATCATTTAAGTACAACTCCAGAAATCAGGAAGTTGCAACCACACTCCTGAATTCTAGGAACAAATCCTAAACTAATGAGATACGTTACAACTATATAATCATTTCTCCATTAATACAAAATAATATTTAATTATTTTCAACCCCCCCCCCCTAATGGAGAAATGGTTCTCCTGGACTCCTAACATCCCTCTAAACAAATCAAACTTCACTCGTGCAAGAGGCTCTGTAAAAATATTGGCCACATTGTCACAAGTTTTACAATATTCAACAATAATTTCCTTTGGCTGTACTTTCTCTCTGATGAAATGGAGCTGTGTCTATATGTTTGGTGTTTTTATGGAACACTAGATTGTGTGCCAATTTAATGGTACTCTGGTTGTCACTTTTGATGGAAGTGGAATTCTTTTGTTCTTTTCCTGCATCATTGAGAAGCCTTCTCAGCCAGATCGCTTCACACGTCGCTGCACACAATGCTTGATACTCAGCTTCACACGATGACAAAGCTATAGTACTCTACTTCTTACTACTCCATGCTATGACCCCAGATCCTATGTTGAATGTGTAACTTGTGATGGAATTTCGATCATCCAGGTTACCTATCCAGTCTGAGTCTGAAAAACTTGCTAGAGTAACATCAGATACGTTAGTGTATAAAATACCATAATTAAGAATACCACACAGATACCTCAACACGCTCTTTGCTGCTATCCAGTGACTTTCAAGTGGTTTTGAGATAAATTGGCTCAACACACTAACAGAGTATGCTAAGTTAGGTCTGGTTGTTGTAAGATATATCAAGCTTCCAACCAGCTATCGGTACATTGTAGCATCAACCTCTTTAGTGCTATCGTCACTTCTCAACTTCAGATTCTGCTGCAAAGGTGTCACTACTGATCTACACTGATCCATACCAAACTTTTCCAACAGATTTCTGGCATACTTCCCTTGGGCAAGAAAAGTTTTCCCAGTGTCTCTCCATACTTCTAATCCCAAACAATAATGAAGGTTCCCGAGATCTTTCATCTCAAACACTTGTGACATTTGCTGCTTGATTTCTTTGATCAGATTGTTAGCATTTCCTGTTATAATCATATCATCTACATACAAAGAAATCAAAATAATTTGCCTCTGTTTATTGTACTTGGTATACAAATTTGGGTCATTTAAACTTCTATGAAAACCATGCTCTAAAAAGAAAGAATCAACCTTTTCGTACCAAGACCTAGGTGCTTGCTTTAAACCATATAAAGCCTTTTTGAATCTGCAAACAAGATGTTCCTGCCCCTTTTTCACAAAACCTTGAGGCTGTACTAACCATTTAGAAATGCAGACTTAACATCTAGCTGGTGTAGCTGCAATTTGTATTTTGTTGCTAAGAAAATTAACATTCTAATGGTGTTCAATTTGGCTACAGGAGCAAAGGTGTCATCGAAATCTATTCCCTCTTGCTGTGAGTAACCCTTTGCTACTAGTCTAGCTTTAAATCTCTCTATACTCCCATCTGCATTTATTTTTGGTTTATATAGCCATTTACATCCTATGGGGGTTTTACCTTCAGGCAATTCAACCAAATCCCAAGTATGGATTCTGTTTATTGACTCTATTTCCTCAAACATTGCAGTCCTCCATGCATCAGATTTACTTGCTTCGTCATAATTTGTAGGTTCTACAATGTTTAAAATATTTGACATTAAAGCATAGTCTCTCAATTTAGCATGTAATCGAGTCTTCCTACCTGATCTCCGTGGTAGGGGACTTACCTCAACTCTGTCTATTTCAGCACTTGCATCATCATTGATTACATTATCTGTTACTTCTTCTTCTTGTTTCTGCTCCTACTCTTCATCTTCCTCACTGTTTTCTTCTATAAGCAATGGAATGTGGCAATCACTGTTAGAATCCTCCTTTCCTTCTTCAACCTGTTCATGAAATATGACATCTCTGCTTGCAAAAACCTTGTGAGTCACAGGATTATATAACTTATATGCCTTGAACCCAGTGCCATATCCAACAAATATACATTTCAGGGCTTTGGGGTCTAACTTCTTCCTATCTGCCTTAGGTATATGAGCATAAGCTTTTGACCCAAATATTCATAAATGACTAACTGCTGGTTTGAATCCAAACAATGCTTCAAAAGGGGTTTTGAAGCCTAAACATCTAGTAGGACTCTTATTCTTCAAATATACAACAGTGTTAATAACTTCTACCCAAAGACCATTTGATATACCCTTACCTTGTAGCATGCTCCTTGCACACTCCACAAGAGTTTTTTTCTTCCGTTCTGCCACTCCATTCTGCTGTGGAGTGTGTGGCACTGTAAACTGCTGCACAATCCCATGATGCTTGCAGAAATTCATGAACTCTCCCAACCTGTATTCTCCCCCTTGATCTGAGAGGAGAATTTTTATCCTTTTTCCTGTCTGGTTCTCTACCATAGATTTAAACTCTTTAAAATACTGAAAGGCTTGACTCTTTTTACTCAGAAAGTATATCCATGAATATTTAGTGCAATCATCTGTAAACAAGAGAAAGTAATATGCTCCTCCTAGTGACCTAGTTTGCATAGGTCCACAAATATCTCTATGCACCAATTCTAAAATATCCCTTTCCTTTCTGTTAACATGCAAAGGGAACTCTTCTCTATGAATTTTCCCTAATGCACATCCATCACAATCCAGCTTAACATTATGAAAAACAGGTAGTCCGTCAACCATACCTTTTCTCTAAAGTAAGATGAGGTCTTGCAGATTAAGATGGTTGAATCTCTGATGCCAGCGATCTTCGATTGTTGATCCAGTTGCAACCATTGCTTGCTGTGGCATACTCTATGCATCAAATCTATACAGGCTTCCCACATGCACTCCTTTTGCATCTGTTTCCATCTAACTATCCTTAATGACACAGTTATTCTTAAAGAATTGAACTTGCATATCCTGATCAGTAATCATTGAGACAGAGACCAAATTTTTCTTAATTCCTGGAACATACAATACATTTTTAAGTTGTCTAATGTCACAACTAGGTAACTTTACAGGAATGTCACCATGTCCTTTGATCTCATATCCACTATCATCTCCTAGATAAATTTTCGATCCACATGAAGTTTCTTCAAGAAATTCAAACCAGTCCTTCTTACCAGTCATATGTGAGGATGCGCCAAAGTCGACATACCATATGTCATCCTCATCTCCCTTTGAAGCTGAAAGAGCACAATCGACTGTAAATAGTCGAAGTTCGTGGCTGTGGTCCTCTTCTTCCCCAACAAAGTAACCCTTATGTTTTCTCTGTTTGTTTCTTCCTTCATCTGCGTGCCTCTTATAACATTCTCTAATCTAATGACCAGGTTTTCCACAATAAAAACATTTCTTGATGGGAAAATCATTAGCAGACATACCTTTAAACGATCTCTTCTGAAATGTGTTGGCTCCTTTCTGCTGCTGCTCTGCGGTTGCTGGTGCTGGTGCTGCTTCCCTCTGTACTGTCTCCTTTTTGCCATCAGAGCAAGGTCATTGCTCTGAGTTTTCAAATTTTGTCGTCGCTCTTCTCCTTGTAGCAGGATCCCAGTCAGCTCTTCAAATTAAGGGACTTTCTCCCTTGCTGACAGCCCTGTGATGAACGTTTGGTATTCATCAATCATTTTGTTCAATGTTAACGTGACCAAATCTGAATTGGAAACTTTCTCTCCGATTTCTCCCAATCTATCACTGAAACCCTTGACTTTGGCAATGAATCCAGCAACAGACTCATTCTCCTCCATCTTCGATGCAAACAACTTGTCTTTAAGTGACAAGACACGGTTTGTATTCTGCGTCTCGTACAGGTTTTTGATTGTCGTCCAAATGTCAGTGGCCGATTTACAGTCTCTAATATGAGGGATAACATTGTCCTTGATAGAAATTTTCAATATGACCTTTGCTTTTGTCTCCCTTTTATCCCAATCTTGTTCTTGTGTCGCTGTTCCTGCTCTCGGCTCATTTCCTGTGACGATCACCCACGCATTTGCACTTTCAAGCAAAGTCTGTATCTTGAATTTCCAGTTATTGAAATTTGATCCATCGAGTTTGCCAGACTCGTGGAGATATGATTCTAAACTGTTATTCATATTGACTTATACCAGATCCAAACCTCTGTTTTGCAAAAAAACTTGTACCTTCAATGTGCCACCACCGGGCAAGTCCGATCTGCTGCCACCGAATAGATCCAGAGCTTCAATGCGCCAAAACCGGGCAATACGCCTCCACCGGGCAAGTCCGATCTGCTGCCACCGAATAGATCCGGAACTTCAATGCGCTACCACCGAGCAATATGCCTCCACCAGGTAAGTCCGATATGCTGCCACCGAACAGATCTGAAACTTCAATGCGCCACCACCAGGCAATATGCCTCCACCAGGCAAGTCCGATCTGCTGCCACCAAACAGATCTAGAACTTCAATGCGCCACCACCGGGCAAGTCCAATCTGCTGCCACCGAGTAGATTAGGAACTTCAACATGCCACCACCGGGCTACTCCTATCTGCTGCCACCGAACAGATCCGTAAATTCAATGTGCCACCACTGGGCAACTCCGATCTGCAAAAAATTGCAGATTTTTCAAAGAGGAAGAGGTTGGCTCATTGGCGCTCTTCAACAGCTACGGATCCGCGCCATAAGCACACAAACAAAATATTTGAAGTGTCGCGAAAATTGGCGCGATTAACAGCTACAGATCTGCGCCAATGCAGTTTCGTTTTCGCTGGCGCGCTTATCAGCCTCAAACCCGCACTAATGGGCACATATGTTCGTTAAAAACCCGCGCCAACCCGCTTCTGCTCAAAAAATTGCGCTCAACAAATCCGTGCCAACCCTTTCTTGTGCTCAGAGATGATCAGTGATCTGAGATCCGTCTTCAGGTGTTACTGCAGTCCACCTCATACTCCACTGCCAGTACAGATATCTAATCAATGATGCATCCTAAAAAAAAGAAGGTTGTCCCTACTCTGAGCTCTGATACCAAGATAAAATATGCGCTGAATTGAAAAGAGGGATATGTAGCTCACAAGTGTGGCCTACACCTGGAGACTACACTCCAAAACAGAGAGATCACTCTCGTACACTCTATTACCATCAATGAAGGATTACATCATTTAAGTACAACTCCAGAAATCAGGAAGTTGCAACCACACTCCTAAATTATAAGAACAAATCCTAAACTAAAAAGATACGTTACAACTATGTAACCATTTCTCCATTAATAAAAAATAATATTTAATTATTTTCAACTTATGATAATAGTTTCAACTTACACCCGTTGACATTGAGATCCAGTTTCGTGAAGGAACGCAGTTTCGAATGTTTGACGGGGCAAGGCTTCTTGAATTCTTGGTATACAATAGTTTGTGACCACCGAAGCCAAAAGAGAGGGGTTCGGGAAACCTGAAGTTTGCTAGTGTAAAGGGAACTTCCGCGGCTCAAAATAGGGCATTTTATTACACATCGGATAAGATAATCATATTTTCGAGTGAATTTCCACACTAGAATTTTGCTTCCTATTATATATGGGAAAGCGAGAGGTTTTTGAAAAGTTTACTTTAAAGATTGACTTTTCTAATGAAAACTTGCTATTTAATTTAGCTTAGTTTTAATAATAAATAAAATATTTTTCTTATATTTTTTCCCATTATTTTATGAAAAATTCTGTACATATTTTTTAAAAATTATGTTTTTTTAAATATTTAATTTACAATAAAGCGTTTTTTTGAGAAATGGAATCTATTACTCATTTATCACAAAAAACTACAATCTATTAAAAAAAAAAAAATCATCAATTATGAAAAAAAAAAAAAAAAAACTTGACTAAATTGCAAGGTTCAATGTGTTAGATTTATAATTCCAGCAGATTTACGCTATGATAAAAATAATTGGAAAGAGGCGAGGAAAAAGGACCCTAACATGTTTAAGCTAACTATTATTTTATATTCTTTACTATTTTGCCGTGCAAAAATTAAAAGATATATCAACCATATATATATATATGGAGTGACTCTCAAGTGCTAGTAAATTTTGTTTCCGAATTTTTTTTTATTACGAAGTGTCATCTTGATGGCTGGCTGGATCGGATCCGGTTTTTATGGAACTTTTAAAATGGTGGTTCTATAAAACACATTCGCAGGGAGCTAAACTAAGAAGTTGATCGTCTTTCTAAAAAAGGCTTTCTTGATGATCTGGAATTGTGACACTTACAGGTTTACTCAGATGGCAAAAATTTCTGCATACAGAACTTTTTCCCTCCCTACTTCTAGTCATCAATGTTCATATTTTCCATCTGTTTTATCTGCTGCGTTTTTTCAGAAGAAAGGGTCTATGATCTATATGTTATGAGTTTCTTGGGTTTTTGAATAGGTACTTACACATCTCTATGATCAATTCCCGGGTATGGCAGATAGTTTGATTTTCTCATTTATCCTAGCGATGGTTGATCTGTTCCTCTGATCTAGTTTTTTGTTCTTTGATCATATCCGATATATGTTGATTTATGTTCTACACGCTCTTAATGCTCTAACAATCATGTCATGATCTGATATATCGGAGTTATGTTTTTTCTCGCAATGATAAACAGTTGCTATGTCATAAGCACCATATGTATATCCTGGCTATTTGTACCATGCAGACTCTTTTATATCTCTTATATAAATAATATTATGCTTTTTCTACCCTGAAAAAATATATATACCAAGTTCAGTCGTACTGCCGAAAAATTTTGGAAATTCCCTAGTTCGATTCGATTTGTGAATTAATACGTCAATTCGAGTTGGGTACGGTGCACTCTATATTAAGTTCACAATCATAGGTTCACAGATTAATATATTAAGACCATTGCAGATTTCTAATTGTAATCAAAGATTCTAGCTTTTTATTTATTGTTCAAAACATCTTTAAGATCTATGAAATGGTATGAGATTATGTTAATAAGAATTTTACAGAATTTATCTTTAAGATCTATGAAATGGTATGAGATTATGTTAATAAGAAATTTACAGAATTTTTTGAGCAAGTTTTTAGTGAAGTATTTAAAAATTTATGATTAATAATGTAAAGAAGAATTTAAATTTGCAGATTTATTAAATTTAAACAAACATAGAAATATTGTATAAAAAATATTAATAAAGGGAATTTTGGTTTTTTTGGGATTTTCTGATTAAGATTTGAATAAGTAATTAAATATAAATATTAACATTTTATATTATTTTGAGTAAGTACTAAATTACATGGATTAATATTTTTTATTATACAAAATAATAAATATTGTTACTATAAATTATAAATTAGAGGTAGATTTCGTTTGATAAATGAATAATTAGCAATTGATAATATAAGTGTATAATTTTAAAGAATGTTTGCGTACACTTAATATAGCATTTCATTATGAACATAAAATACTTGATAATGTGGAATTTATGTGGTTTATTGTAATGTAAAAATTTTTGGAAATTCACTTTATATTATCATATAATTTATGGTGCAGGTAGATAAATGAATCAATAGAAAATTTATTAAAACTTACTATCCTACTCGCTATTTTAAATATATAATTTTATTTGCAATATTTATAATTGAAACAATTTTAAAAGAGTTTTTATTGTTTTCAATGTTATAATTGTACATTTAAATTATTTAAAATAATGAAATAAAAAGAACACTGTCCTTATTGAATTTTAAGTAACAAATTTTTTTCCATACCTAACCAAATTCGAATTCAAATTTGATAACTATAATACAAAAATAACAAGTATATATTAAAAAATCGAAATGGCGATCCCTTTTTCTACTAGCGGGTTCGCTTGTGGTAAATACAAATAATGTTGCTGACATGCGTTTTAGAAATGGGTCTATAAACTTCAATGAAAGAGAGATTCCATAGATTAGTTGTGAAGGGGACTTGAGGATAGTGTTAAGCGTCACAAAAAGGTTGTTGAATGGTCCATGCCCGGAAAACACAGGTTGTGAAACATTAATGAAATATTTTGTCCTAAGTGGGAGATATTGAGGAATTCACAACAGGAAGGCATGCGAAGAACTCATCAAGCAAGATTGACAAACTCGGAAAGATACAAAGGGCATACTGAGGGCTCTCGTCGATGTCTCCATCTCTACTCAATCCCTCATTGTTCTCTCATACTTTGATTATCTCATGCAGTTCTGTTGCATTGTCTTTATGTTATCTTTTGAAAATGCCAGCTTGGCTCATTTTGTTTATCTTAGATGTGTATATTGTGCTGGTTATAGTTGTGTAAGGAAATCCAGTTGGAATATATTTGTTTTTTCTACACAAAGGCTAATCTATTTATATTAAAGAAGAAAAAATATATACAAGAGGGCGAAACCTCTGAGAGCGCCATTGAAACTTGCAGCTCTCTGTCAAACTTGCAAAAAAACTAACAGAACCACTAAGGCTAGCGCCTCTTACAATAGAAGAGTAAGAAGTGGAAAGTTCATGTTCAAAAAGATTCCATACAAAATAAAGGATTTCCTGAGTGATAAGGATTGAGAGATCACTTCTGAGCGAGCTGCTGCAGCCAGATTTTCCTTTCCCAAAATCGGGGCTGCATGCCTTGAGACTGAAACCCTTCAAACAGGCACTATTCGCTGAACCAGAGCCATAGCTCGCACCAGGATCAAAACAACGTTCAGACCGGGCTCGATAGACCATCAGTAACCAAACTGAGCGACCCAAACCAATAGACAAAACCACACCTAGCTGTGCTTATCCCCTTGACTATGACGATAACCATTAACGTGACCACAAAAATCGAAGATGAATACCAACATGTTACAACCATACCTTCAAAAATTTCCATGGAAGACCGTTTACTTGTCCTTCTCCGGCTTGTATTCTTTGAACTCGTCCAGAGGCTCCCAAGAGATTTCCATGCCCTTCGGGACATCCTCCAACTTCATGCCTGGAGGCAATTTTGGATAAAGAGTGTTTTCATAGTAAGAGTCCGGCAGCTTGGGCTCTATTTGCGGTTGAGGAGCTGAGGTGGTGGCTTCTGCCCTGTCCTGGGCAATTGTCTGCTTATCTGGCATAATTATGGGCTCATTCAAGTCCAGCATGCTACCCATCTCCACCCTAGTCTCAATTTGTTCCTCTGTGGGCGCCGGAGAGCTTTCTTCGACCAGTTTGCTTGGCGATGATGGGGAATAGGAGCTGTCCTCCTTTCCCCAGTTGGGCGAAGAATAATTTGAATTCCCAGGAGAATGTTCAGCTTCAGTACCCTCCGCCAAAGAGTCCTCCGCCAGAGAGCCCTCCGTCTCATCTTCTTCTTCGAAAATAATTTTGATTAGCGTCAAGATAACTGGTCGAGCAGTTCTACGGCGGTAATGAAACCTTGCCGTCTGCACCGAATGGTTAATGGACTGTGCAGAGTCCCCTGTTCTGATCGATGGAGGGGAGGCACAATTGAGTGGTGAAATTCTCCTTGGGCTTCGGTTACCTCTTCTGCCAGCCCCACTCCTTTGTCCCTGATGGCACCCTCGACGTGGTGTGGCTCTGTATCTCGGGGCAATACTGCTAATACAATGGATCAAGGTTGAAAGTGCCTCGAAATGCCACTGAAAGACGCCCCAGGGCAGTTGCCTGCTATCACTGTTGCGAGAATGCGCCCCCAAACACTTCCACTTGCCCACAATTGCAATTTCCTGCAGATAGGCCACGAAAGGCTTCAATTGCCAGAATACGGGCTTGTGATTAAACCATGCATGCACCCCCGACAACGGAACATGAAACTGGTGGAATGAATGCCATCCCTCCTCCACCATCCTGTTAAATCTAATGCCTCTGTCCTGAACCCAATAATTCATTGAAGCGCATTGAATGCCCTTCTCCTTCGGCGGCCCGTTATAAATGAAGTTCATGGTGATCGCTGCTGCTAGGATCGGGACATCTGCCTTCCATCCTCCCGCGTGACATTGCATTAATTTCCCTATTAACACAACATTCACCCGCATTCGGGTGTTCTTCATCTCTGTTTTGCATATCATTGGTAAGGATATTCTTGAAGGAATTAATTTCAGAGTTTGAGGCAGAGCCCTGCAATGATCCTTCGAAAAATTCCTCGCCTTTGACCACTCCTAAATTAGCTAGAAAGTCAGCTAATTTGTTTCCTTCCCTTCTGATATTTTTGAAGGATATTGCATTGTGATTTCGGAGCCAAGCTTGGAGAGTCTCTAACCTGGTAGCTAATCTCCAACTGTTACTCACATTCTAGACCTCCTTGCCTTGTTGGATCTTTGTGAGCATATTTATTATGATTTGAGAATCTCCTTCCACTATGAGAGGAGTCAGTCTCTGAATGTATGCTAAATTAAGACCTCTCCAGAGGCCTTCCAATTCTGCTGCATTATTAGTGTTCCAGCCTATTGATCCATAATAAATTTTGAGTGGTTGTCCCTGAGAATTTCTTATAGCACCTCCATAGCCTGTGTTTCCTGGATTACCTTTCGATGCTCCATCAAAGTTGAGCATCTAGGTATTAAGAGGAGGGGGAGTCCACCTGGATGGGGAAACCTGTTGAATGGTCGAGCTAGCTTGAGGAGCCTGAGGAGTGCGAATGTTGATTTGCCAGTTGCTCCAAATATGTTGTTCCTGTGGATTGGTGGGAAAATCATCGGAAACCCAATGTTTAGAAGACAGAGTTTCTTGTATGTTGGTGTGAATGATTTTCCATACTTGTTCCAGTGGGAGTTCTTGATCTTTGAATATCCTCCGATTCTGCTCTTTCCATATATTCCACAGCATGATCCCTGGGACAATTTGCCAAAGAATGTTGAGAATTTTGCTTTGATAAGGTGTTTGGGGCCATTTTCGCAGCGTGTTGAGTACATCTCCCTGCTCCCTTCCATCTTTGCGACTTCTGAAAGGGACTTTTTCCCATATGCGTTTGCTCAAAGGACAATTTAACATCAGATGAACAGCGGTTTCCTCCTCCACTTTACAGTTGAGGCATATTGAGGGGCCAGCAAATTTCTGTTTTCGAACGTTGTCCCAGGAGAGTATTCTGTTATGAGCCAGAAGCCATAGGAAGGTCGAAGTTTTTGGCCATATTGTTGGATTCCATATTTTCTCCCAAGCTTTGTCCTTGTTGAGTTGATCTTTTAAGATGATTTTGTATGCCTCCTTGGCAGTGAATATGCCTTTTTCTTCGTATCCCCACCTTAGTTTGTCCGCCCCTGCTTCCTTGAGAATCCTTCGTTTCTTTAGTTGCTCTGCGAGCGAAAGCTAAGTGGCCTCCGTGTTGTCTGGTATAATTTGATTTATTGTTTTCCATTCCCTGTGCTCTGAATTCAGGTTGGGTTTCCAGAATTTGTTGACCTTGTCCATTTTATTTATGTCTTGATCTTGAAGTCCTTGGATCAGCGTTTTTATAGGGGGAATTGCTGCCAGGAATCTGTCCAAAATCTTGCCAGGCTGCCTTCCTTTACCTCCCAAAAGCTATTGTTTTGAATTAGTTCTCTGTGCTTGATTGCGGAATTCCAGATTACTGATCCCTTGCTCATTTCCGTCATTCTAATTATTTCCTCCAGAGGCAAGTTGTTGGCATATTTGGCGCTCCATAAACACGCCCATGGAGAGTTCGGGAAAGTTAGCCATCTCCACCAAATCTTAGCTCCCATGATTGAGTTGCTGTGTTCTGGATCTCTGAGCCCTATTCCTCCTGCTATTTTAGGAGTGCAAGCGTTTTCCCATTTCACTAATGCCCATTTCCTGTTATGTCCCGAACTGCCCCAAAGGAAATTTCGTTGGAGTTGTCTGATTGCCTTCAACACCCATTTCGGCGCTGCCATTATGGAAAAAAGATAAAGCGGCATGGATTGAAGCACTGCTTTGATGAGCAGAATCCTACTTGCCATATTCAGAGCTCTGTGAGTCCAATGAAATAATTTTGCTTCCAGTTTTTCAAGAAAATTGGTCCAAGATGAGTGTTTTAGGGCTAAAGCAATGAGAGGTGCACCCAAGTATTTGGAAGGTAAGGAAGCAACAGAGAAGCCTATGATGTGCGCTATGGCTCTTTGGGTAATGGGAGGGGTATTAAAAAAGAAGATTTGGGACTTCCCTTTATTTATAAGGGTGCCAGAGGCTTTGGAAAAAGTGTCAAGAATAGAATTTAAGGATCGATCTTCTTGAACAGATGAGTGCCCAAATATCATGTTGTCATCAACAAATTGCTGATGGGTGGAAGTAGGTGCTTGATGAATCGAAATGCCTTTGAGGTTGCCAGTTGAAAGTGCTGCTTTGATACTACGGCCTAATCCTTCCGCCATGATTACAAATAAAAAGGGGGAAAGAGGGTCTCCTTGGCGGATACCTCTAGATGGGTGAAAGGTGGAGGAAGGAATACCATTTACAAGGATGGAGAAGAAAGTGGAAGAGATGAGGCTGCTTATCCATCGGATCCAAGCCGCATCAAACCCAAAAGCCTTTAATATTTTTTGCATGTATTCCCAACAAATGCTATCAAATGCTTTAGATAAATCAATTTTGAGAAGCATACCTGGCTTTTTCGTTTGCTTGGGGGAATGAATTATTTTGTGGGTAAGAATGATCCCATCTGTGATTTGTCTCCCCTCAACATAGCCTGATTGTTCTGGCGAAATGATTAGCGGTAGCAATGGCTTTAGCCGAAGCGCCACTACCTTGGAAACGATTTTATAAATGATGTTGCACAGGGCAATGGGTCTGAATTTTTCCGGAGAGTTGGAGTTTTCAGTCTTTGGAATAAGGGCTATGAACGTTACATTTAATCCAGGATACATCCACCTCATGGATCGTGACTCTTCAACCATTTACCAGACTTCCCATTTGATCAACTCCCAGAAGTGATGGAAGAAGTTAGAAGTAAAGCCATCAGGACCCGGGGCTTTGCCTGCCTTTAGAGAGTTTGCAGCCATTTCGACCTCCTGTAGACTGATGGGCTTGAGAAGCAGAGTATTTTGGTCCTCTGTTATTAAGCGAGGGATATTGCATGCGATTCTGTCGATCTCCTCTGATCGATTTATAATAGGCTCCTGAGACATTGCCTTGAAATATTGTAAGAACTCCTTTTCTATACCCTCCTGAGTTTCAATTATCTCTCTCTGAGCATTATTTAGTTGAGAGATATGATTGTGCATTCGCCTTTGCACTGTGGTGTTATGGAAGAACTTGGTGTTCTTCTCTCATTCCTTTAGCCAGCGAATGCGGGATTTCTGTCGCCATAGAATTTCCTCTTGCCGATCACGTTCTAGTAGCTGTTGTTCCGCCTTTTGTTCTTTGTGCATTAATTCTTCTGTTCTTCCTTCCATAATGATTTTTTGCTGGATCTGTTTAATCTCTTGAATGAGGATCGCCTTCTCTTTGAGTATATTACCAAAGGTGTTTTTGTTCCATTGTTTTATCTCTCCTTTGAGAATTTTTAGTTTCATTTGGAATCTTGCCATTTTTGTAGGCGCTGTCGGGTTGCACTGCTGCCAAGTTGATTGGATGAATTCATTGAATTCTGGGTGGGATAGCCAAAAAGCTTCGAATCGAAAAAGCCTTTTGACATTTGTTCCAGGCCTATTCCAATGCAATGCAATTGGCCAGTGATCTGATCCGGAGAAAGGGACAATGTGGGCTAAGAATTCTCCTCCTTTGTGGACAGCATTGTCAGAGATTAGAAATCTGTCCAATCTAGAGGCAATTTGCATTGGATGAACTCTCTTGTTAGTCCATGTAAACAAGCCATTAGAGGTGGATACATCAATCATCCTGTCGTTGTTGATGAAGTCTTTGAGAAGAGAACCATCTCTGTTAATCCTGCATCTGCCTCCTTGCTTCTCTTCTAGAGATGCGATCATATTAAAGTCCCCTCCGGCCACCCAGAGAGGATGAGGTCTGTCAAAGTTGAGATGTGAGATTGTCTCGAGAATTTCTGCCTTCTGCTGAGATTCTTGTGGGAAATAGACATTTGTGATATGTCCATGTATATTCGTGCCTAGGAGGTGAAAGATTGCTTGAATGAAGTGTTTGTTGGCATGAATATTTTGCAATTGGATTTTATTGGCATCCCATACTATGGCCAGTCCTCTTGAAGCTCCTTGCGCTTCAACCGCTGTGATTTGTGCACCTGGCTAGGCCTTTGCTGTAGTTCTTTCCAAAAATGTCAAGTTGCATTTTGTTTCTTGTAAGAATAGAATGGTGGGTTTTTCTTCCATGATCAGATTTTTTAGAAGTTTCCTTTTCCTGGGGCCATTTAACCCTCTGATGTTCCAGGATATTAGCTTCATTGAGACAATTTGGGGTTGGAATTGTAATACTTGGTAAGTTTGGCATATCTGCCAGACTCAACCAAGATTTCACCTATCTTGATGGTCCTTTATAGAGTAGATTTGTGGCCTCTTTTTTTACTGTCCTTTGAGCAAAATTTTCCATCCCATTGGCTTCCTTTTTGCACTCCTAAAGAATATTTCTTTTGAGCTTTGTTTAGCACTTCTACTAGATTGTCGACCTGCGTATCAGTAATTTTGTCTAATTTACCCGATTTGCAGGCCTGTTCAAGGCCTAGGATATCAAGCTCCCCAATGTCTATAGTTTCCCCGTCCTCTTCCATTATTTCTGGCTCTTGTGTGCTTTCTTCGGCTTCTTTACCTTTTTCCTATCTGGGATTAGTGTTATCGATTTCCATTGCTGGGTTATTCCAGGGTTCCGAACTCGTTGCCTTCTTTCTGCCTTCGAGTGGTTCTTTTTGTGCTATTGACTTAGAAGCTGGCTTTGTGTTTTTTTCCGCCGTATCTTCTCCCTGGTCTTCTGATGTAGCTAAGGCGTCAAAACTATTACTAGTGGAGGGTTTAGACTTCTCTTCTGGCATCCGCTTGGGAGGATTCATGGGTTTTTTGTTGCCTCGTCTTCTGTTTGGAACCTTGGTGAATCCATCCTGGGATTGTTGTGCTTGATTATTTTGGGTAGGGGGCTTGATATTCAGGGGGTAATCTCGGAAAAGATGTCCTATGACATGGCATTTTCTGCAACGGAAAGGCACATGTTCATAGTCTATAACCTGGATCCAGTCCTGATCCTCATGAAAGAGCCTCATCGTGTCTGGCAACGGTTGCTTCAAGTCCATATAAACGCAGATTCTTGCATATGAAGCATAGGTAGTATGTCGAACTGCCTTCGTTTCTTCTGCTACCTTAACAAAGTCGCCTAGAGCAGAGCCTGTAGATTTAAGAGAGTCCTCCCCCCAATATTCCCAGGGCAAAGAATACAATCGGATCCAAACTGGTGCATAGCTGAGATCTTCCTTGTCTGGATTAAAGCGAGCAACCCATTCTCGAAGGAATAGCCCAGCTGAGTTGAAGAAGTATGGTCCTCCTTCGAACACTCTGTTTCTGTCTTCCAGACAGTTAAAGATAGCTGTGAAAAAACCCTTTGGCCCTAGAAGAAGTGTTATTTCTCCTTTTGGACACCATACGACATTGATCCAGTTTCTCAGAGCTTTTTTAGTCGACCAGAGCCCGATAAATTTTCCGATGAGGGCATGGTCTCTCATAAATTGGATTCTTGCATTAATGCGATGACTAGGTAGTTCTACTTCAGGCCTGTGAGCAGCAACAGGCTTACATGTAGAGGAACTTACCTTTGGATTTTCATGTTGTTCTTGATCACCGTTGATCTTCTGTGGTTTCTCTGCATCTGATCCGTCCGTATCTTGATCCTCATTGGTTCTCACCTCGGGTCCTTGCTGGCTTTTTTCCGTTGGTGGTCCGTCCACTTCCGCCCCAGAGGGGGAAGCCATCCCTTCTGAGCACCCAGTCCTTAGGCCAGACGCTTGATGCACCTGTCAGATCTGGCTAGCGCAGTCTAGAGCCTGCCGTCGCAGGGATTTTTCAGAAACCCTAGCAGGTTCGGTGCGCCCGTGACCTTCCTCGCCGTTTGCTCGTCATTGGATTCCAAGCCTATTCACAAGTTAATAACCAGTTGGAATATATTATTCACAATGTGGAGTGTAAATATTTTATTATTTTGTCACTAGTCTGATTTCTCAAATGGTAAATAACTGTAAATATATTTTTGCTATTTAATTAAAACTATATCTATATCTATATGTAATATTGTTTAATATTGTTATTTTTAATTTAAAATTTTATTATTAAGAAAAATCAATAATATATATTTGTATTTAGAAAAATTATAACTTAGCAAGGTAGTCAAAGAATTTATATAAATGAATATGTAGAATATAATTTTAGTGGTAAATTGGAACTAATAATCTTAATATTTATTTGATTTAAATTCCATAATTAATCTTATCTTTATTATAGTAAGAAAAAACATAAAATAATATGTATTATATTAATTTTATGAATTAAAATTTTAAGGAAAATTAAATGTTAATTCTTGCATAAGCGATTATATAAAATAGATTTCTCAGATGGAATTAAATATATTGACATTATTTATTTAATTTAAATGATTTAATTATTTTTATATAGTAAAATGTTATAGATTTATTTTTAATTTGGAATGAAAAGACATTAAATTTCTTAAGATATAAATTTTTCCCTGGGCATAAAATTTGTGGAACTATTTTCATGTAGATAGATTGGATTTTTGATATAGATTTGAAACTAAGATGGATCTATGTTGATTTTGAGGATCACATTAATAAAATGTTTTAAAGTATTTTTTCACTTCTTTTATATAATATATACATAATTGATATTGAAATATTTTGTTTATCATTCATATTCTCTACATTACAATATTAATACATGCTCGCTTTCTATTTGTCTATATATAATTATTTTTGTTAGTAGTATATATATTTTTAATGATAAAATCAACTCCACAATAAACATTAAAAAATTTACAAATCTCTCTCATATCCTGAATTAGCAACGCCTTATTAATGGAATAAGAACTTTCTTGCTCTTTTTTTCATGATATATATTTCATGTTAAAATCTTTTAGTTAAGATACACATTGGAATATTAGATTTATAACGATATTAAACTTTTCTATTGTTATTCATATTTTTTTTAAATGCTATATATAAACTCCATATTAAAAATGGAGTAAAACACACTTCTCCCTCACAATGAATTTTTTTTTTTCAGATTAAATTACTTTATTTTTCTCTATATATGGTTGATATAAAATTATGTTATTAGTCCTTAGTTAAGGGAGGATTGTCGAAATTGATTTTCCTCTAGACTACTATTACTTTAACACTGAACAATGCTACTTATAATGTTTAACTTTGAAAATGAAATATTTATTTTTTAATATTATTAAAAAACGATTTTTCAAACATCTTATTGGACCATAAAAGGTTTTATTGCAGCCCTTGCAGAATATAATACCATATGTTTAACTCCCTGACATATTTTATGCTATAATTTATGGATAAGGTTGCAGTATTCATGCCTTATTTTAGATATTTGTATAGTGATTTTTGTTATTACCCTTCGAATTAAAACCATCCAAAATCTTTAAAAATAGCTCATACTCTCATAAATAAGACATTTACCATATGTTAATTCCCACCATATTTTAAGCAATTATTTGCATAAAAAATGGATAGGACTAAGATGTAAATAAATATACTTACTAGAAGTCACTTCCCGCCATTATTTATGAACTACCTAGTTCCTACCAAAGCAAGTTTATAGGGTGCAATTTTAGTATTTACCAATGTAGGTTATATGAATGGCATGAATAAACTGCCTTTTATCTCTTGACCATTCTTTATGAATCCTATGAATCCTTTTGGTTGACCAAGATATACTTCTTTATTTAATTCCCCATTAAAAAATGTAGGCTTGACATTTAACTGATGTAGTTTCCAATTAGGTTTTGTAGCTAATGTAAGCATTAATATAATTATATTTATATTAGCTACAAGTACAAAAGTGTCTTCATAATCAATTTCATAATCAATTTCATAATTAGTTCCCACTTTCTATGAATAACCTTTTGCAACCAATCCAGATTTGTATTTATCTATACTATTATCAACGTTAAAATTTGGTTTGAACCACTTGCATCCTATGGGAATGTTGTTTTCGTGAAATTTTATTAATTTCGATATCTCGTTTTGAATAATGGACTCATACTCTTCCTTCATTGAATCTCTCCATTTTTTAAGCTCTTTAGCCTATTCAAAATTAATAATTTCTATGAAATTCATTACTTTAATCATGAAGGCATAGCATTTATACCTTAGAGGCATTCAATTTTAGCATGATGACCTCCTTGGTGCTTCACTATCGTCTCCTTTTCTTATACTTTGTGGTGAACCATCTTCTTCTCTTCGTGCCATGGTTACTTCAAGTGTCCATATCATTGGATTCTTCCTCATATTTTTTTTTTTGTTTATCATATAATGCTTCTTTGGAATTATCATCATAATAATAAGGAATATGCCATGTATCATAATTGTCAATATTATGGCATTCATTTACATGCTCATGAAATAACACATATCTACTTACAAAATATTTATGTGTTTAAAGATCAAGCATCTTATATGATGTGTGATTATAATAATGACAAATAAAAATGCACTTGATTGTTTTTGCATCAAGTTTTCTCCTATCTTATTTAGGAACATGAGAAATTTATTTTCTTCCAAATATTCTTAAATTAATTACTACTGACTTATAATCATAAAGAGATTAAAAAGGAGTTTTATGGTCTCCAATTTTAGTTGAAATTATATTTTTCAAATAACCAAAAATACTAATAGCTTTAACATAAATTTGTTTGTAATATTTTTGCATTTTATCATGCTCCATACACATTCCACTAAAGTTTTATTCTTTCATTCAAATAATCCATTCTAATATGGATTACATAGAATTTTATACTATTGCAAAATTCAATGGGCTTTACAATGCTTGGTGAATGCAACTAATGTAAATTCTACCCCTTGATCTAATGAAAGGAAATTGATTATTTATCGTTTTTCTTATGATCTATATTTTAAATTATTTAAGCTATTTAAATACATCACTTTATTTCTCATAAAATAAACCTATCTATAGCTTTTTAGCCATAAATAAACATCAAGAAATAATATGATCCTCCATGTGATCTTGTTTGGATAAGCCCACACACATCTATATGCATAAGTTAAAAAATGTCTCTTTCTCTTTTATATGTATCAATAGGGAGTTATTCCTATGGAGTTTCCCTAGTGCACACCCTTCAGATGGAGTATATTAATTCTTAAATAATGGAAGTCCCTCCACTATTCCTTACTTTTGATGTAGTAACAAATCATGACAGTTATGGTGACCATAATTTTGCTTCCATAAAACTTTTCTTTCCATGGCTCTAGATGTCAGCACTTAATAATTCTTGTTCGTCAAATCAATCTCGTATAAAACTCCAGTTATATGTCTTGTTGGAATAATTCTATCATGATATTTCATATCTTTCACCACAAAATGTGAAACTACAAATTCTACCTTTAAATAGTCATATATACACCACCATATCCTTTAATTTGATGTGAGTGATCATTCCCAAGATATATATTAGCACCATTATTTGTTACATCGTAATTTTCAAATAAATCCTTATTACAAGACATACGAATGGAGGCACTAGAAACAATAAACCATGCATTTGAGTCATATGTTTTAAAGGAGAAGGTAGGATCTGAAGAAAGTATTCTAAGAATTTTGAAGTCATCATAAACTACTAGAAAAATGACTCGTATTGTCATTATTATCAAAATGACTAGTGTGCCTTTTGTTTATGTGTTTGGACTCATTATAATTCATTTTCAAGAAATCTTTAGGATAGTGTTTAAACTTTTCATAGGAAGAACATGCATCATTCCTTTTAGCATTAGCATAAAAATTTAGTGGTGTCATACCTTGATATGACATTTCATATAGTGGCTTTACATCTTGTGGCTTTACATATGGTGGCTTATTTTCCCTATTTCTTGCCCATGGATTTCTCATGGAAGGTTGTCTTCCTTTCGCCATCACTTCCAAGAATAAATTTTTAGTTGTACAATTAAAATTTTTCCTTGGTTATCCCTCTTGTAAAAGAATACATATGGGCTCATCAAATGTAGGAACTATTTGTAGAATTGAGACTTCTGTGATTTGTCATAGTTATAAGGAGAGCTTCAGCGTAAATCACATAAGAAAGATTTCTGCCAACGCGTTTCGAACCAACCAATGTG
>APFE030526400.1:0-12905 GCA_000404065.3 Pinus taeda
TGGGGTTTTTAATTAAATGACGGGGCTTTTCTGGGCTGCATGGGCAAAATCACAGCTTGAACAGAGAAATATAATGACTACACAGATTATTAACTGAGGCAAGGTAGGCAAGCAATTTAACGCCAAATCTAGATTTAATATGGGATGGCAACACTGGTGAGGAGCTAAGGAGGGCAAATAATACTTTGAATCCTCCTTAAACAGGAGAAAACATTGAATATGAGCAAATTTATAGGAGGAGCATACAATACTATGAATTCCTACCTAAACACTTCATTTGCTCCATTAGATATGATCATGAGGTGAATGAAACATGACAGTTTAACAATTTACATATGAGACAAAGGAAAAACCTATGCTAAATCAACATACCACATGAATCTCAGCAAATAGAACTGTGAAATTCCATTAAATTCTCTGTCAAAGACTGCACAAGAAAGCTCTGCTACGCTCCAGCAGCTCCCAGCACTCAGAAAACTCTCTCCTCACTACTCTCTCTCTCTTACAAATAAACTTTTTTTATATGAAACAAAACACAGCTGGGGGAAAAACCATCGACCCCAAGACCCGACCTTTCTTTCTTATCATTACTAACAAAATAAACTTAAAAAAAAAAACAATCAGCGCTTCCTGAAGAGAGAATAGCGCTCTGTCCACTCAAATCTGGTTGAATCTAGTGAATAGGTGGCATTACAGGTGTCACTCTAAATCGCAACAGAAAATAAAAATAGGCTTTAAGTCCTATTTTTCTGCTTATGATCGATGTCTTCTTTCAAATTTAGGCGTGGTTCCCTATTTTACATTTGTCATTTGAATGAAAATTTAATAATAATTTTTTTTTTTTAAGGAAGATGCTTTTATAATCCATCATTGGTGTCATTGGATGCTATGTAATCTGTTCAATAAACCAATCTCCTTACTATGCGCATCTGTATGGGTGGGAGAGTGTTATCTGGTACAGGGAGAGCGCTATCTGGCACGCATCTTTGATGAACGCTACAGGCGCTGATACATACGCAAATGATGCTCTGTGGTAGGTCCACATAGCTTGAATTCTAAGCTGTTTCAGAGATATGCATCCCTCATGGCATTGACATTAGTTGATGTGCAGTGAAAAGGGTCCTTTGGCATGTGTATGATTGATGCCAGTATAAATAATGTTCTAAGAAATCTTCAAGAAGTTCCACTTGAACAAAATTCTCAAACCTTTGCTGATCAAGAAGGCCTGTGCTTCTTAACCAAGCAATATATCAACGTTTTCGATTATTTGAAGTGTTCACCTGATGCCACCGCCACCATCAAACTTATCTACAATATATATATACTCTGTTTCTGCCTGCGCTGTCTAAACCGTTTCCATCTGCATTGCCACGATGATTCAATGATGATTTAGTGTCAGAAACAAATATGCGTTGCCTATCTTCATCTGTAGAAACAGAACCTGGAAATGATAGCAGCATATATCACCAACAAGAGACTCGTTCACAAGGTGATGCGCCCCTTCAAAATGTTTTCTGTTGGAAGGTTTCCTTAAGAGAATTGGGACGGTGAGCAAAACCATGGCCTTTACCAACATAAACACAGACTTATGATTCTTTTATTTGACTTGTCATCTGACATAACAAACCTATGGATCGAATCTCGTTCGATAGGAACAAACAGCGGCACCAAAATGAGATTGCGTGTCTCTAGCCAGAGTTTCCACTAAGCGGCCACCTCCAAAATGAATCTTACAATGCCCAGTTGGTCTGATATTCCAGCAGACATCATAAATTCCACCGCTTCCTTCCTTCGCAGACCATATATGCAGACATTTGTAATTTGATTTCCAATTTGAACCTTCCAGCAAATAAGAGTGTTGACACTTCACCCGAGAATATGAGTGACTGTACATGTCCGAGGTAAAGAGGTAAGGTCCAAGATCTATAGACACTTGTCCACAAATTTTTCAGAGGTCCAAGCCTTAATAGGTTATTGTATTGCACTTATTCCTCAGTTCTGAGTTCAAAAACTAGTTTAAGCTCAAAAACTAGTCTTAGCCACAGTAAACTTGTAAATCTGAGCTCCTTGTCCAAACAAAAATACAATTAACCCAACTGTAATCTCCTTTTATTTTTTCTCTGCCTCCTGTTTCCTTTTATGTCTTCTTATCGGAGTTCTTCACCAAAATTGGATGCCATGCGCCCATTCTTGATGAGTATTGTTGAGGAAGAAAATGTCCTCTTCAAAAATTCCAAATATCTTGATCGAAATGGCTTTGAGCATCCATGTGTTTCATGGTGAATCATAAGGCCTTCGTTGATAGTATTAATGCATTCAATGCTAAGAAATAAGCCTCGCCT
This sequence comes from Pinus taeda, assembly GCA_000404065.3. Taxonomy (NCBI): domain Eukaryota; kingdom Viridiplantae; phylum Streptophyta; class Pinopsida; order Pinales; family Pinaceae; genus Pinus; species Pinus taeda. The sequence continues at coordinate 2,343 of APFE030526400.1, forward strand.
CTTGTTCAAATCAGGTTCCATAATTTGCACCTTTTTGGGATAAGGTGGTGGAGGGAAAAAAAAACGGTTGCAGTCATAGACAATGTCATCATCCTGATGTTCTGCCTTATCAAAGGACCAATTTCCAACAGTAAATGACAGACCATAATGTAAAAGAATAGGTTTAGTCCCTTCTCGTGGAACATATCCTGGATAAATCATCAAATCATCACTTATTTTATGGCGGAGTCCAATATCTGCAGCACTGAAAGAGTAACCATACATCTCACTGATCCATCCCTGACCAAAAATGTCCCCTCCAGTTGTCGGAAGATACTAAGAACAAAATCCTTCTGAGCAAATAGTTTCTCTTGAGCGAGCTTGAATTTTGTTTCCTGTGACCGCCGCAACATATGAAGAGACTGGAAAACCATATTCTCCAATTTTAATCTTCTAATATAATCAGGTAAATTTTGTAAATCAGAAGCTCTACGAGTATCTTCTGAAAGCAATCTTGTCTTCTTGAATTGGTCATGAGCAGATGCATTTCCTTTTTCAGAACTCATATCAGGTGCAAGAGTCTTTGATTGCAGCAGGTCAGAACACACCGTACGAGATGTTGACTGAATCCCATAATCAGCTCCTTCATAATATCAAATGCATGACCAACTCTAACTGTCTTCACCACCTTCAATATTATTTTTGCGCGATAAAAAAAAAAGGACGAACTACTTCCCAAGTTTTAACAGCATGCTTTTTTCCACTTAGAGGGTTTACAAAAACCGGGAGTTTCTTAGGCCTTTTATCGTCTATGTTTAGAAAGTTATGGATGCGTTGGACCCATTCTTGACAAGTCTTGGGATCTGGATGGCCAAACACAAGTGCCCTTGGAATCCAAACAGAATGTTGTTTATGTGACTTTTCAACGAAGTGTACAACAAAACAATGCAACTTTGAAACACAGGTCAATACGCTGTATGTTGCTGCAGCAGATTTTGACTCAAAAATTGAACCCCCACTAGCATAGCAAGCTCCACAGCATAAATATCAGATAACAACACCTCAGTTGGCATTTGAGTCGCAGCCATTAATCCCCAGCAAGATGACATATCACAATCAGAGAAATGTCTTCAGATCACTATAATAGACTGCGGGCTTTAGAACAGTCAAACAAACATGAGCTTTTGGAGGAAGAAGCGCTAGGCCCGGAATTATCATGGCCAGCATAACACTTGCAAGTTGAAGTCGTTGAGCTGCACCCCATTGCTTTCTCAAGCGTTTCTAACACAACTTTGGCAACATCGCCCTTTTGTTTCAATTAATTTCATCCAAATTCATCTTTGGAACATTTGCTCGAACCACATCAAACACATAAGCTTGAATTTGTTCTTGAGGATTTTGCAGCTCTGCATCGTCAGCATTCTGTTTCACAACACAATACTGGATGGAGCAAAATAATTGCACAAAGACTGTCCTGAAATTTATCTGAAACCATATGACGAAGTCGCTGCCAGTTGAAGAGCTGAAGAACAAATTACATAATCTAAAAAGCAACATTTAATGATTTCTTCTTCAAAACCCTGTTTTGAAGAAGAATCAATCTCTGACATGAGACGGAGTCTAACAGATTCCATGTCATTATTCAAACGATTCATCTTAGCTTTGATTCCATTCTTCAAACCATCCATCTTAGCTTAAGTTACTTTTTGTGAGAGCGAAATTTGTTGCACTTGGTCTCGTAATTTTGATATATCATGTTACATTTCTTCCTCTTCTTCATGTGTCATAGTAGAGATTTCGGGTTGCTTGATATGCGTTTCAATTTTCTTTCTTCGGGTCATCAATTAATGGTAATTATGCTTCCACAATTCCCTTTGAATCACTTGAAACTACAATCTCAAACAAAACCTATGGAAATTTAAAAAAAAACTACACACCTTTTTTGTTTTCACTTTGTAGGAGCTCAATATTGAATTTGATGTATTTCTATAATTTCGGATCTCCAAGGTCTGAAATTTTGTCCTGTAGTAGCCTTCTGAGTCCTATTTACAACCCCACAAGTCTAATTGAGATTGGATTCTCCAAGAAAGAGTTATGCCCAATCTACCAAGATGACCATATTATAGACTGGTTTAGTAGAGCGAACTTGTACGAAGTGCCACATGTCATTGTTTCGACCTTCGGCCTTGAAAACGATATCCAAAAAAATAAAGTCCATCCTATTTCTATCACATCTTATGAAATTTGAATCCAATTCTTAGAGGGAAAGTTACGACGATTTTCCCAAGGTTGTCTGTTTGAGATGGAACTTGAGAACCTGCAAAAACCCTAAATTCCTTGGATCATATCTCAGAAAACATAGTGAGAAAATATCTGAAATTCAAACACTAGGTTCATCGAGATTTCTTCTCAGACATTTTTTAATTTCAGCTTCTGAAACGTCGTAGAAAAGAATTTATAGTGAAAATTCCATGATGACCTGTTTGAAGTAGTGTAACCCTAGAATCCAAAGCTCTGATTGTTATGAAACCAAATGAAGGAAAGATAGAAAAGATAGATAAACGCCTTAGAATTCAGCCTCTTCGAGGGGGAAACCTCCTTTACATTACATAAATGAAAAATTCTTGGATGATTCAAATGATAAAACCTCCTTTCTATATATATGGAGTCTAAGGAGTCACAATATAACCCAGCCGACCTAACAATAATAATATAAAGCCACAAAAATAACAATAGAGGGATTTTATGGGGCACAATAATAACAATAAGGGGAAATAGGGCCACAACAATATTAATAAGGGTAAAAACTACAATAGTAATGGGGTAATCAACTAGTATTATAGGGACCCAACATGCCCTCTCCTTCAAAAAAGTGTTGTCCTCAATGCTTGAGTAGTTATGGATGCTTCTGTATAAAATTTTCATCCTCCCATGTGGAATCTTTAGCAGATAAGTTCTTCCACTTGATAAGATACTCTAAAATTGATCGATTTCGTAGCTGTCGAGTTCTTGTTTCTGTGACTGCTTCTGGTTCGAACTTCCTCATCAAGTTATGGAAATATTGTTTGAACTGGGAGCTTATCGCCTATAACCTTCTTTAAACATGGAACATGGAAAACTGGGTGCAATCGAGAAGCTGCAGGAAGCTCTAATATGTATGCCATAGTACCAATCTTTTGCAACACCTTGTACGAACCATAATACTTTGGTGATAATTTATTATCCTTCTTACCTTGCTTGAGGGATATTTGTTTATATGGTTGTAGCCTTAAGAATACCTGATCACCTACATCAAAACTTCCTTCACTGCGATGTTGATCTGCCTGTTGTTTCATTCTATTCTGTGCCAACACGAGGTTATCCTTAAAGAGTTGGAGGACTTGTTGTTGATGTTCGATGTGATGTTCCACTGCTTGAACCTTAGAATTTTCTCTTAAATATGATGTGATGGATGGTGGCTGATACCAATAAAGTGCCATAAATGGGGTCATTTTTGTTGTTGTATGGAAGGAAGTGTTATACCACCATTCAGCCAGAGGCAACCATTTGACCCATTGTGTCTGTTTACCAGATACAAAGCAACGAAGATATCCTTCCAAACATTTGTTTACTATCTCAGTTTGCCCATCAGATTGAGGATGATAAGATGAGCTATGAGCTAACTGAGTACCAAGACAAGAAATAATTTTGTCCAAAAATTTCCAGTGAAAATGGGATCTCTGTCACTTACAATAATCTTTGGATTTCCATGTAGCTTTTGAATTGTTTCCATAAATGTCGTAGAAACTGTATTGGCTTTAAATGGATGTGATAATGCACAAAAGTGTGCATACTTGGTAAGTCTATCAACTACCACCATGATGACACTCTTTCCCTTGGACTTGGGTAAACTTGTGATAAAATCCATTGAAACATCCTCCCAATGTTGGCTTGGAATGGATAAAGGTTCTAATAAACATGGGGTCTTAATTGTTTCAACTTTATTTTGTTGGCAAACCAAACATTCCGCCACAAACTTTTGAATATCTGATTTAAGGCCATCCCAAAAAAATTCCTTCTTAACCCTGTGGTAAGTTTTTAAAAATCCCGAGTGCCCTCCTAAGGGATAAGTGTGCAATTCCATAAGAATATTTTGTTTTAGCTGGGAATTGTTATAGAGGTATAAGCGATCTTTGTACCATAACGAATCATTTTTCCAGCTAAATGTATCCGATGTATTGGAATCTTGTTGTAACTTTCGAATAAGTGCCCACACTTCTTCGTCATTCTTCCATTCCTCCCTTGCTTCATTCATCCAATCTGATTGGATAATAGAAATGGCGCACAACAATGCTTCCACATATTCATCCTTTCTTGAGAGTGCATCTGCCACCACATTTTGCTTCCCTTTTTTGTAGATGATTTCAAAGTCATAACCCAACATCTTTGTGACCCACTTTTGTTGCTCTTCAGAGGATAATCTTTGTTCTAAAAAGTATTTAAGGCTATCATGATCCGTTTTTACCTTGAAGTGTCTTCCCATTAGGTAGGGTCGCCATTTCTTAAGTTCATGGAGTATTGCCAACATTTCCTTCTCATAAATAGCTTTGTGTAAAAAATTTCTCTTGATTGGATGAATTTCAAAAGCAATGGGTCTTTCATCTTGCATTAAAACAACACCAATTCCATTTCCTGAAGCATCACATTCCATAGAAAGGTTTTTGTGAAGTTCGGTGTAGCTAAGGCAGGTGCTTGGGACATTGCCTCTTTAAGGTGTTCGAAGACCTTTGTTGCTTCTGGAGTCCATGAGAATGCACCTTTCTTCAATAGTGTTGTTAGAGGTGCTGCTATTCTCCCATAATTATTAACAAAATTGCGATAATACCCAGTCAACTCGAGAAATCCTCGCAGATGCTTTATGGATGTGGGGATTCTCCATTCCTTAATGGCTTTAATTTTGCTAGGGTCTACCTTAACTCCTTCATGAGATACAATATGACCCAGATATTCCACCTCTTGTACTCCAAAGAAACATTTGGATCTTTTTGCATGTAATTGTTTCTCCTCCAATAGTTGTAGCACCCTGTCAACATGTTCAACATGATCCTTCCAAGACTTGTTGTAGATTAGTATATCATCAAAGAATACTAACACAAATTTTCTAAGGAATGGTTTGACAATTGAATTCATCAAACCTTGAAATGTTGAAGGTGCATTGGTAAGGCCAAAAGGCATGACCAAAAATTCATAATGACCCTCATGAGTTCTAAATGCTGTTTTCGGAATGTCTTCAGTCTTCAATCTGATTTGATGATATCCTGAACGAAGGTGAAGTAAATTGATCCATGCAATTTATCCAGGAATTCATCAATGACAGGAATGGGAAACTTATCTTTAATAGTGAGCTTGTTGAGCTCCCTATAATCCAGACACATGCGCCATGATCCATCCTTCTTGTGCACCAATACTGGTGGAGCAGAGAAAGAATTTTGACTCGGTTGAATTATACCAGCCTCTAGCATTTCTGCAACCATACGTTCAATTTCACTCTTTTGGGCATAGGGATATCTGTATGGCCTGATGTTTGGAGGAACACTTCATGGAATCATATGAATAGCATGATCATGATCACGAATAGGTGGGAGACCTTTGGGAGTCTCAAATACCTTGGAATGATTGTCCAAGACTATTTGGAGATCTGGAGAAATAGATGATTCAAATGTGGAAACATCTAGCGAACATAATTGTGCAATTACACCTTTTCGTTCCTTTTTTAGAAGCTTTGTCATACCATTAGAGTTGATTATCTTTCCCGGTTTCCCTGTGCAATACCCCTTAATTCAACTTCCTTTCCTTCATAGAAAATTTGATGAAAAGTTCTTGAAAATTAAAAGCTATTGTACCCAAGGATTGTAGCCATTGGACTCCTAGTACAACATCAGCACCTCCCATTGGAATGGAAAGCATTGGCTAGTCAATACATATTCTCCCATGGATAGCTGATTATATGGATTTCCAGAGCAATTTATTGTTCCTCCATTTGAAAATCATCACTTGACACTTCTGTTGCTAGATATAAGAAGAAATTCAATTCTTTTGCTACCTTACAATGAATAAAATTGTGAGTACTTCCTGAATCAATCAAACACTATTACCTTTTTCTTCTTGATTTGTCCTTCTATCTTGATGGTTTGAGGAGTGGTAATTCCCACCAATGCATTACAAGATATGGTTGGATTCATTTGTTCTTCATCTAAGCTTTATTCCTGGAGTATATCCTCTTATTTTGACCTTTCTTGCTCCTTTTCTTCTTCCTCTTCACAATCTGTGTAGAATAATTTCTTCTAAGCACACTTATGACCTTTAGTGTATTTTCTATCACAACTGTAACAAAGCCCTTTTGCTTTTTTTTCTTCCAATTGTTGTGGTGTCAACCTTATAGGTTGTGGAAGACTAGGGAAAACACTTCCATCTTTATAGTTGTGAGTGGTATGCTTCTTGGTTGCCATAATTTTGCTTTCCATTTTTCTTGCTAACCTGGATACCTTCTCTATGAATCAAGTTCCCAAAGGCGAACATCATGTTGGATATTATCCTTTAAAGGCCCTATGAACACATCAATCCTATGCTCCTCTAGAATATCTTTTACCCTTATGTTCAAATTTTGGAACTCCTCAATGTGCTCCATTATTGAGCCCTTTTGTTTGAGACTTATCAATTAGCTAAAAAAAGTGTTGCTTTTTGTATCCTCATAATGTGCCATCAATTCTTCCGTAAAAATTGCCTAAGTGATAAATTGTTTACGAGAGAAAAGCCATTGATACCATACAAACTAATTTGGTTCCAAATATAAAGTTGCCATACGTATCTTTTGTGTGTTTTGCACATTATTGAGATCAAAAAATTGCTCCATATGTAATATCCATGTTGCGGGATCCTTGCCATCAAACTTCCTCATATCGATTTTTGGGATATGCTGGGTCTTCGATCCAACGTTAGAGTCTATGGAATCATGATTAACATTTATTTTGTTCTCATCATGAGTTTCCTTTAGTACCTTTTCACCATTAATGACCATTTCGTGTAGCAACTTATTCATATTTATTGCCAATTCTTCCATCTTATCATCCATGCCATCAATTTTAGCGTCCATGCCATTCATCTTAGCGTCCATGCCATTCATCTTAGCTTCCATGCCATCCATCTTAGCTTCTAAACCCTTCTTTAAATAATCCATCTTAGCTTCTACACCTTTCTTTAAACAATCCATCTTAGCTTCTACATCTTTCCTTAAACCATCCATCTTAGATTCTATTGCTTTTTGTGCAAGTGACACTTGTTTTGCACTTGTTCTTGTAATTTTGATATATCATGTAGCATTTCTTCCTCTTCTTCATGAGTCATGCTAGAGCTTTCAGGTTCCTTACTAGGTGTTTGCATTTTCTTTCCTCGGGGCATTAATTACCGATAATAATGCTCTACTATACCCTTTGAATTCCTTCAAAATCAATTTCAAACCAATCTTAAGCAAAAATTTAAAAGAATCTACACACCTTTTTTCACTTTGTAGGAGCTCGATATTGACTCTGATGTATCTCTGTACATTCAAAACATCCAATTCTAAAATTGTGGCCTGCAGTAGCCCACTGTGTCCCCTTTCCAATGACACCAGTCTGATCCAAATTGGATTCTCTAAGGAAGCATTATGTGAAATCTCCCACAGTGACCTGATTATGGACTAGTTTAGTAGGGAGAACTTGTATGATGTGCCACGAGTCCCTATTTCGTCTTTTGGCTCTAAAAAAATATATACAAGAAACTACCATCTGTCCTTTTTCTACACCTTCTTACGAAATTTCAATCCAATGCTCAGAGAAAAAGTTATGATGATTTTCCCCAGGTCACCTGTTTGGAATGTAATTTAGGAGTCTGCAAAAAGACCAACTTCCTTAGATCATATCTCTGCAAATATAGTGCAACACACTCTGAAATTCGGATCCGAGATTCATCGCGATGTCTTCTCAACTGTGTTTTTTTTTAGCTTCTGAAACGTCGCAGAAAAAACGTTATTGCGAAAATGCCACAATGACCTATTTGGAGCAACGAAACCCTAGAATCCAAAGCTCTGATACCAAATGTTATGAAACCAGCTCAAGAAAAAGATAGATCAACGCCTTAAAATTCAGCCTCTTCGAGGGGGCAACCTTCTTTACATTACATAAATGAACAATTCTTGGATGATACAAATGACAAACCTCCTTTCTATATATCGGGTGGGGAAGTCTAAGGAGTCACAATATAACCCAGCCGACCTAACAATAATAATATAAAGCCACAAAAATAATAATAGAGGGATTTTATGGGGCACAATAATAACAATATGGGGGCAATAGGGGCACAACAATATTAATAAGGGGTACAAATACAATGGGGTAATCACTAGTATTATAGGGACCCAACACACCATGCTTGACCATAGCCCTCGAATCAACTCCCTAATCAATAACACACATCACCCATTCAACATGCCCATGATTCTCACACCAACCTCATGACCCTCACCTCTCACAACCTAAGCTGTGATACCAACTTAGAAAATGAATAATGTTGTAGCTCACTGGAACCTCACTGGTGAGAAAATCACTACATCACATAACACACTTTCCTTCATCAAGCCAACAAACTCTTACATACATAGGATTACATTCTTGTTGAATAGATTCCTTGAATATAGGAACTTGACAACTAAAAAAGACTAATTAAGGAATCAATCGAAATAGATCTATAACAACACATAAGAAACACTATTAATAAGACAATCTTTTGGATTTCTTCATTATTATTCTAACACTTCATTCCTTGATGCTTCCTTAGAGGATTGATTACTAGATTTTTGTTGCATGTTTATTTTTATTTTTTTCCAAATATGTTTCCACAACCTAATTATAAGATTCAAAGTCATCATGAAGTAGAGATGACTCTAGCCATGTGTCTAGACACAATACAATATTTGTGTGTATTCAATTAGCGTAATACAAGCTAGAACATCTTGAATTAAGCGAGATAACATTTATTTCAACCAATGTATGCATGTTCATGTAGATTGGTTAAACAAAAAAGGGCAAGAGCTTCTTCGTAGAGACATTATCATGCCAGGGGCACTTGTTACGTAATATTACATTCTAAATTTGATATATTTGGTATTTTTGTATTTTCATATTATTTAGAAGATATAAATATCTTTTTGACATGTTTGTATGTGTCTAATATATTAAAAGAAGGTAACTTGTGTGTCTACGCATTTATATTAATAATTAATATTTCCTCAGAATATGCTCTCTCTCTCTCTCTCTCTCTCTCTCTCTCTCTCTCATATTCGTGGTTGTTTTGTAATATATATATATATATATTTTAATTTACCAAAATCACAAAGGAAACAACCATTATTATACAAGAGTCAATACTAATAATTAATGATTTGAGAAGTGAATGGGTAAACACCTCCCTAACCCTAACCAAATCGGTCAACATATCTAAAGCACTTGATGAGAAGTTTAAGTCCTGGTTGACTTTTTTATTTGAATTTATAAAGGAAGAAAATAAAATGAAAATTTAAAACATAAACATAAAGATACAATGAAACTAAAATTCAATTAATAAATAGTAAATGTTGGAACTATTTACATGCAGAGTGAAAGCAAACCAGCTTGAGCGGCGGTAGCTTATCTCTAAGAAGAGATGTGATTACTAGTCACCATCCTGAACTATGTTAAAATGGGGCCCAAAGGAATTTTTATCATGAATAAACAATTATAAACCTAAACAACCAAAATCCTAACCCTAGGAGATGAAGTGCCAAAGGCTTATGGGCATTGATGTGGTAAGTTGGAATGTCAACTTTTCAAGGTTGGAACTTTGACATACAATATTCATTTGGTGCAAACAATATCCCGTTAGAAAGTGTTATGCAGTAATTTGTCACCGTTGGTCACCGTCCTTGTTACCCTTGCTTTCGCACACTGGAGGACACATGTATGGACCTGTGACCAGTGACACAACTTAAAAACACTTGCATTGGATTCTCCTAAGTATGAACTTCAAACTCCCTGAAGACACCTTTTGCAGATTAGCCCTAAAAAGTGCCCTTTTTCCATTAGCGCGGGTCCACAATGTCTTACCCGCGCCAATGGCTCAGTTCCTCCAAAGAGGGCGCGCCCATGGACGCTCTATCATAGAGCAAAGCCCGCGCCACCTAAATTTGGTCATGATTTTTAGCCAGCACGCACTGAAGTATTTTTCCTTCTTTGTTCATGCAGTTCTCTTGGGAAAAATATCATGGAAGTGGTCGAGTGTCATCTTTTTATCCATGACAACCAAGTTCAGTGGCTATTCTAGGAAAATGCTAAACCTTCAGTAGGTGTCCGGATACAATGCATACTTCCTCCTCCTCCATCTATAAATGACTGTCACCCTGCATTAAACTAACTAGTTTTTTGCTAGAGCTATTGTGAGTGCCAAGTTCATGCTGGATTGATAGTGAGAATTGAGAGTTATAGAGGGGTTATGCTGCCAAAATATTGAGAGAGAAGAGGTCACTTTGCAAGG